>CM069453.1:44238412-44465592 GCA_035610835.1 Ophiura sarsii
GTGATCGCTCCCTTATCCCCTATACACAAAATAACCCAAAATGTCAAATATTGGTCATAGATTGGCAAGTTTACATGCATTGGCTCTTCACAGATAAGAACACAAACTAGATTTTAAGGTTGCAAGAGAGGTTTCAATAAAGTGTTACTGCAATGTGGTCGTAGGATTCAAAAGTGGATGATGATCTTGCAAGACAGTCTGGCTAGTTGCCACCCCACCCAGAAAAGAATAAAATTCACCATCCTCAATATCAAGAGATATCGGCCACTGTGAACCAGTTTCATGACACACCTAGATACAGTATTATTGGCCTTTTTTGCGGGGGGGGGGGGGGGGGGGGGGGGGGGGGGTGGGGTGTCATCAGGAAGAGGGAAGTACAACTTAGATATGTTTAAGCTACATAAGCTCTCTTTACTCCTTGAGTGCCCATGTTTAATCTAATAATATCACTGGAGTGACAAAAGAAATCAAGTTAAAGAGGCACTGAGAGATTGCAGAGAAAAATGAAATTTTGAACAAAATGAATTGTTTCAATAGGTAAGGTACGTAGGAACCCTGAAGTGTAATAATTTACGGGAAAATGGGTTGGTTGACTGATGGGGCTAAATAGACATCTGGTTGAACCAATCTATAAGCCAAGTGGTGCTGATAATTTCAATGTTATGTACATCGAAATGACCAAATCATTTAAATGTTATATGATAGATGGCAAATTAAGGTCAACGATTTCAGATGGTAAGTTAGCAATGCATAAGTATTACATTGGTGCAAGAAACCTGATTTCCAGGAAACTTGAGGGCGCACTCCCATACGTATCTCTGAATGTCCCTTTAGACAACTACATTTAAACGCTAAGCTAGTTACTTGATTGAAGCCTATTTATTATACCAACATCAATAGCAAAGCTGAATATTTTAACGGAGACACACTGTATATTCAGTTTTTGATCTGTTATGTTGTCCTCGACCGCCCGCTCGTCAGATTTAGGGCCGCTCCGATTTTTTTTTTCATATTGTTTCAGATTTTTTTATTTTTAAATCAGATTTTTCAGATTTTTTTTTCAGATTTTTTTTTCTTCAGATTTTTTTAATAAACAGTTTAAATGGCAGTGAAAATTAAATTAAGTGTTTATAACATAAATGTGCGACTCTTAGAGTGATTTCAACTTCTTGTTGGCTGAACTTTGAGCTTCTGCTGGTAAAAGAAGAAGAAGAAAAAAGAAGAAAACAAATCCGTCCCGCCCGCCCCTCATCCTCTCTGAAAGTTGTGGAGGACAACCTAACAACAACAAAAATTTGGCCTTACTGTTATGCAATATATACACAAAGAATTAAGTTAAGCACCCCCCCCCCCGTCTTTTTTTACAACCTCGCACATTACAAGTTTGTTGTCGTCAAAAACAGTGTAGTATACCCATGATATTGCTATATTTTCTGGAGAAGTGATATTATGGTCACATAAAAACATAACAATCATGCCGTTTTCAATATTTTATTCTGAATAATTTAAGGTGACATTTTTTGGGAATTTTAGGCATATTTTCACCTCAATTTAAGTATGGAGCTATAGGTCCATCACGGACAGTGTGGATGACGTTTATGTTTTCTAACGTACAGTCATTGTTCTGAGAAGACCTCTAGCGATCTTTGCGTCAATAACGTGTGTAGGACCCACGTGATCGGATCACTGACTCAACCCTACGACCTACGACCACGTGGATGATAACACGAGCGATGGGCGTCACAGATGAGTGCACTCATCTGCATTTCATCAATGGATAATTGCTAATGTCATACCAATCATTATTATTTGATCTCACATACCTTAGAATATATGCCAATGTATACATATATTAGGGGGTGCTTAACTTAATTCTTTGTGTATACTTGGCAGACTTATTACTATTAGCTTCCTTGAACTTAAACACTTCACGTTAACTGTAGGGAAATTGCATCAACTTATTAATCAAAAATGTCCCGAAAATCAAATCCAATAAAAGGAACAAGAAAATTACAGGAGTGTCAATATATAGTCACGTCACGGCTTTTTATTCAGACAACACGATCATTGTTGACAGAGTCAAATAGGCCTAGAAGTAGAGTACCAGGATACACACAAGTTTAGGAAAACAAATTAGGACAGCAAAATACACCTAACACAAAAAGTTCCTGACCAGGTGCTTTAATGTTTTTAAAGTTGGCTAATTTAAAATCAGTAATCGATATTTTTAAAAAATGAGATATACATGAAACAGGCAAATGTCCTCTTAAAGGTTGATGTCCCGATTTTCAACTTGAAGTTTTCTATTCGACATGAAAGGTCATCCTCAAAAAAGTCGTATTCCAAAGTTTGAGTTGCATAACTCTAATGGTTCTTATTTTACACGCACAAGATGCCGTGAAATGTGCCCATTGAGTAGTACACAAACCATATTGGTGGTTACCACTTTTTGCTGTAATTCGATGTTATTTCACCGATTTCTTCGTAATCATACTGATTTGGACCGTCAAATTTCAGTATGTTAATCAGAAAAATATGATCTTTCATATGATATGAAAATCTCCATATGTTTGAGAAAAATCTGTGTTATGAAAATGTGATCGGGTCATCTACCTTTAATTATATGACACCTCATTCATAAAAACTGAGTGGATACATTTGAAGTTATGATGACTTATGCAGGCATCAATTTGAATCTTGAACCTACCCTCCTCAAGCCTTCACCTGCATCCGCCTTCCTTTCAGGAGAAAATAGGTCAAGATCCCGGTACCCCAATTCAACACAAAAGTTGGTAACCATGACTTATTCTTCATTTTTTCAAAGTAAGGATTTGTAAACAATTTAACCCCCCCCCCCCTTTTTTTTTTGTGGCAAAAACGAGAACAAAATTAGGGTGAAAAATACCCCCTTTTTGTGATTTTCAATGACTAACATTTCAAACACCCCTTTTCAAAGACACTTTATACATACATTATTAATAGATAAAAACCTGTTGCTTCCAACAGTAACAGGCGTTTATGGTCCTGTGTTATAAACTGGTGTACCCCTAATGGTGTATTTAGGTTGTTACCCTGTTCTAATCAAATTATTAAATCCACACTGTGATGTTTTTTGTTTTTTCATCTTCGTAAAATACCCCTTTTTTATTTTACGTAGACTAATTCATGAAATACCCCCTACTTTTGTGATTTCGCTGTCCGCGCTGACAATCGAAAAATATACCTCTTTTCCTCGATTTTTAGAACAGTCATGGTTACCAACTTTTGTGTTGAGTTTCGGTACCGGGGTCAAGATCTGTTCTTTCCTGCAATTGGGTGAAGATTCACCTCAGTGCACTATGTTCATTCCATGTGAGAAGTTAAAATCTAGGTGAAGATTCACCATAGATTCACTTGTCCAAAATATTAATTAGTTCAAGATCCAGCATGTCAAAGAAATAACTAGGTGCTAAACAATGACTATCCTTGAGGAGGGTAGGTTTTTAACTCTACCTTCAACGTGGATGTTAAAAGATCTACGTTGATGCCTACATAAGTAACCATATCAACCAACCCGAGTTGGGATAAAAAAAATCAATAGGATACCAGTGTGTGCTCAGCAGTGACAATTTGTGTGAAATAAATCACAGCTCACCATCCATCCATGCCTGACCGGTTTCGATAGCACACAGAGTTCAATACAAATCAATGACATCACATGTAGAAAGAAGAAGAAAAATCCCCGTTATAGGTATCGTTACTAAAAGCATCATAACTTTATCCACTCAATTTGTATGAATAAGGTGTCATATTGTAGAGAGGAAATTTGCTTGTTTAGTGTATATCTTAGATTTATGATTCTGATTACTGATTTTAAATAAGCTAACATCAAAGCCCGGGGGGGGGGGGGGGGGGGGGGGGGGGGGTTTGGTCGGGGGTGTGCCGCTGGAGATTCAAAACCCATACCCATTTTTAGGGGTGATTTTGGAAAAATTGGTACCCATTTTTAGGGATTTTGCTTCATTTTAGACAAAATTTTCGCAAATTATCGGGAATATAGACCTAATTTTTGCAAATTTTCGCAAAGATAGACCTAATTTTGGCAAATTTTCGCGAAAATAGACCTAATTTTGGCAAATTTTCGCGAAAATAGACAAAAAATTCGCGAAAATAGACCCATTTGTAAAAAGTGACCCCATTATTAGGGATTTCCAGCACAAAATCATACCCCATGTTTAGGGATTTTGTGCCCAAAAAGCTACCCATTAGAGCGGCACACCCCCGTATACCGTCCTAGGCGAGTACCCCCCCCCCCCCCCTGGGCATCAAAGCACCTACTCAGGAACTTTTTGTGTTAGGTGTAAATGGTCAATTTACACACAAAAAACCCTAGACAGCAGAGGAAGGGCAAGGTGTCCATAGTAGGACCTTGCCCTACTACTGTCTCCGAAACTGCAGGATGGGGAATGTACCTTACAGGATGCTATACTGCATAAGAAATGATGCGTTCCATTTGTCCACATGACAGGCAAACCCTTGCACTCATGCAAAACTAAGTTAAGAACTTATAGATCTGGCACACAGACCCTAAAACCACCATATATATTTATAGTTATGAGAAATGTAAGTTCCGGGGGGGGGGGGGGGGGGGGGGGGAGTTCTCACATTGATATGGTATACGTATAATGTGCCTCCCTTTTGGTATAGCGATGGGGTGGTTTTCATCACAGACCAAAGCGCCCAATTGGCATAAATTGGGTGTATTTTGAGGCTTTTTTTGGAAAAAGCGCCTAATTTGTGCAAAATTGGTATATTGATGGGTGGGAAATTAGCCAAAAAATAGGTATAGGGAAAGTCACATTTTCGAAGTCAGGCAGGCACATCCACGTACGATTTTGGCGAAAATACCCCCCCCCCCCCCCCCCCCCCCCCCGGGTAAGTTCTCTGGGTAGAATTTAAAATGATAAAGGTAACGCCCTACTACTGCCTCCAACTGCAGGATGGGGGAATGTATCACACTGTATGCTTTACTGCATGAGAAAAGATGTGTTCCATTTATCCACATGACAGGCATACCCTTCAACTCATGCAAAACTAAGTTAAAAACTTATAGTTCTGGCACACAGACCATAAAACCACCATATATATTTATGCAGCGATGGCAATACCCACATGACTTTCCATCCGGGGTTGACTAGAAACTACTCACTTTGTGGACTTATAGTATTTCTAACCATACGCTTTAATACCGTCTATGTTCTAACCCAACTTTTACAAAAAGAAATAGATCAGTTGAAAAAGTGGTCATAGTGGGAACGAACCATGGACCTCTGTAAAGCATGTAAGTCAACCACTAGACTATCGAGGGGTGAACTGACCAAGACATGATTTTAATTGCTCTTATTATTACGGAATAAAGCTATACTACTGTTCTGATCAGTACATATATACAATATTCTCAATACCGGGTGGTTCAAAAAAAAGTTGACCCAAGTTCAAAGTAATTTTTCAACCACATTTAAAGTTTCAGATAATTTCTGTTTGCTTAGTCTTAATCAGCAGTAAGTTTTGAAATTATCCTGAAAGGATGGCACATTTAGCTTGTTTGGTTCTTCAGATATGGTTCATTACAGAAAACATGTACAAAACTGACTTGTCCACGGGAGCGTTATTTAGTTTTTGTCTTAAACAAAACAGTATGCTCTAGTTTCAGAATTGAAAAGCCCGCCCTGACAAAGTATCCCAATCTCTATGCTTATGTGCCATTCACATTCAACAAAGAAACGTAGATACGTATAGGTAGGTAATGTCAAGCACCAGACAGATGTCTCAGATGTCTCCTTGTTTCTTTTTCTCCTATTTTTACAATCTGTGACCAATCGTGTGTAAGTCCACTTTGTGCATTCCATCTCTACTAAAGGACGCTCCCATGGCCAAGGCAGCTTTGTGCATGCTTTCTGTAATGAACCATATCTGAAGAACCAACCAAGATAAATGTACCATCTTATCAGGATAATTTTAAAACTTACTGCTGATTAAGACTAAGCAAACAGAAATTATCTGAAACTTTAAATGTGGTTGAAAAATTACTTTGAACTTGGGTCAACTTTTTTTTGAACCACCCGGTAGAGCTGCGGCACACTTGATCGTCAACCCCGGGTGGAAAGTCATGTGGGTATTTCCACTACTGCATATATTTATAGTTCTGAGAAATCTTAGTTCTCTGGGTAGAATTAAAAAAACTATTCGTCAGGGCCCTATTCATAAAAGTTAAGATTCTTCTTAAGTGTGACTTATTTACGAATCTATCAAGCTTGTTTTTATCATGGTGTCATTGTAAAGGTTAGCTTCATATCCCTGTGCCTTCTCACATTTTATTGGATGATCAGACTAACATGATCAAATTAGTTGCCCGTGGGCCTCAAATTAATGGAGATATTCCCTCATTTTTATTTTGTATATCAAGAGCAAATGTGAACAATATCCCAACAGACATTAACAAGGTTAATGGAACTGAGTGATTAGAAATCATACTAGTAACCAGGCCTATACCGGCTATAGTATCAGGCCGATATTGGCGTCGCCGGTAAGATATCGGATAGGTAGAAGTTTGTTTATGCTTACCGGTAAAGCTTACCGATATTTAGTATTTTTGAAGTGAAAATGGACAGCCATAAAATGCACAAGCCATTCCTAATCCAATTTATAAAAATACCCAATGAGATAATTTTATAATAATATTTCATAAAAAAGGCTAAATCTATGTAAAATCAACAACTTTCAGTCTCCAAATGACTATAAAGATGACACTATCTGAAGTGTTTACGATCGTCTATTTGCGAGACGCCATGTTCAATTGTGCAACACAGAATTTAATTTACTGTGAGTGCGCCACCACTGTTTGTCATTTCGTATTCATTCATCAAAACAACCGCATTATCAGAGAGCGAAGTTTGGGCAATCGGATGCTTAATTCACATGTCTTGAACCGCGCCTTTTGCGATGAGTGTCGACCACGAGTTAAAACATGTGGTCGCCAATTATTAGCATGACATCATTCGTCTCTGGGTTTCGGAAAATCGAACAAATCCGAAGATTTTTGTTTGTTTTTTGGTTAATGACAAATTGAAAATTGCCCTTTCGGGGCCACACGCATGCACAATGATGATTTTCATCAGTTAAAGATGGCGTCCATCCACCAGCTACTACGGAATTGAGACAATATTTGCTCATTTTAGTCTTCATTTTACATTTTTAAATGACTTTTCTGGCCACTTTTCCTTTGTCATTTGTCGGTGGGGCAGATCATTGACAGGGATATTTCCCATGATCCCTATCTGATCAGGCTTTATCAGACGTTTTTGATCGGTACCAATAGCTGCAGAATTCAGAGAAACAAAAGCCCTTATTTATAATTATATCAATAATTATCAACATGTCTAAGGTTTTTTCCGACAACATATCAACATTTTTTTTGGTATCGATTGGGTAATAAAATATCGGATCATATCGGATATCTGCCAATAGTTTAATCTGATTATTGGATATCGTATCGATAGACAACAGTTATTTCTGTTGAGGCCTACTGGTAACTCTCTACAAAGAGCTCTGATGGGCCTATCAATTGGTTCATTGCCATTCAGAAAACATGCATAATACAACAAACACAAATGGGCAGGGGTTAAAAATGCCAATGAAAGTGACATAAGAATAAGATAAAAGCCCAACCATATAGAGAACAACATCAAAATATAAATAAAAGTTAAAATAAATATTTAGAGGACATGGAAATCACGAGAATCTTAACAACAAACTAATTCTACCAGGAGCTGCCTGTTGGGGCGTGGCCGTATCACCAGCCTAACTGACTACATGCTTTACAGGAACATCCACCATCTCCTCATCCAAGCATTAACCTACACACTGGAACCATGACCGCCATGCTTAGATAAATGTAAAGTCAGATTTAAACACTGTACTGCATAAGTCACCTCTTAAAAGTAGGGGGAAAGTTGCATTCATTTTATATGGACCATCATGAATTGATCATACATACAACCATCGTGCCAATGGGTTTCACATTGGTATCAAATGGGTCAGGCCAGTCGGAGCACATTTTTCAGGGGATACGGTAGAACCGGGGGTCTGGGGTGGAGGCCCACTGCCGTCCAAGGCGGCATCATCACTTGAAGCTAGAGCATTTCCATGACAATTGGTACGGCAACTGCTGTACATGCCGTAGCGGTTCCGACGGGCCCGAAATGGGTATCACATGGTTTATACCACATGGGTATCACATGGTTTATACCACATGGATTTCAAAAAGGGATCACATGGGTTACTACATGGATTTCAAATAGGGATCATATGAGTGCACACCACCAAATCATATTTTGCATTCTGACATTACACGGCAGTGTTTGAAATTAAGATTGACCCCACCATAAGTCTAAATTTAACATCCTAGAAAAGGTAATAAATGCTGTAAATGTACCTAAATGTTTCATAATTTTGCATTTGTAGGTTATTTCCTCCACATTAGGCCCAAAATCTCCAGGTTTTTCTTGAATGGTATTATTTTACACGATTTCACTGTTTCCACCAATTTAGAGCTAGAATCTCTGATCTTAGGATAAAGGCAGTCTGTCGTACCTATGATAGATATCATTGGCCCGTAGCGAAAAAAAATGCTGGTTACCCCCCACAAAAGTGATTGTTTTGAAGCAGAAGACATCTAGATCTTCAATTAAAACAATGATTTGAATGAACCAGTTTGCTCTAAAGGTGAAAAAAATTAACACAAACTTGACCTCTTAACCACACAAAGCAATAGGAAACTGATTTGGTGGTGTGGGACCATATGGGTCATAATATGGATTCCACATGGGTTTCACATGTTTACCACACAGTCTTCACATGATCATCACATGGGTTTCACATGCACATCATTTCATAGATGCCACATGACCCACAGTATTAAAACAATTGGGTTTTTTTTCCAATTCAGAGAAAACAATGCATTAATGCGATCAAATAACTTGTTATCTTTAATATCTTCAGCCGATGTATATGCTAGAAATAGAAAATCCACACTAAATTCCAATTATTTCTCTAAATAAATTCAAATCGGCAACCGAACACTGCCTGATGATATACTATTTTGTTGAATTTCGTGGCCTTTTTGTGTTAACAATATTTAGTAAAATTGTAACTTCCCTTGATAAATGTATCATACGATGAAGAGCTTGCTTGTGGGAAAATGGACAGGCCGGGATGAAAAACAAGTTTGAGAATGTAGAAAAAGTGGTGAAACTGCTAACAATATGCGTTTGTTTAAAATTTGTATGCCATTTCGAGACACATCATTAATGCACCAGACATGTTTCACTATAATTATTTTAAATTGTTTTAAAGATCAATCAATACGTTAATAACATCAAATATATACTTCTTAATTAAGAATTACTTCTTAATTTTAGATAAAATATGAAGAAAAAAAGATATTGCAACTTGAAATCATTAAAAAACTATTTTTGCTGTATAAGTGTAAAACGCTATCTGCAAATGTAGCAGCAAAATATGCTTTGCAATAAATACTGCAGTTGCACATGAATAACCACCATTTAGCATTAAACATTATGCACTGACAAGCTCTTTTAATTTTTCTGCGGATTTTTGTGTGGAAAAAGTCAGAAGTATTTGCTGATTTCTCTCTTAATCATATTCCCAAAGATTCATCATGAATTTTCCACCCCGCTATCTCGTACATTATGTAGGTCAGCCTAGATATAATACGGCAGTAGGGTTTGATGTATGCTTGTATCTACGCAGCCATTGACGTCACTGGCTACCCCTTAACCCGTCGACTGCCGCATGGCAACGGGAGCTGACTATCGGCTAGTATCTTGCACGAAAACCACAAATACTTGAGCTCAGAGCGCTGCTTAAATTTGAGGATTTAATACAAAAAGAGGATAGCTGTTTTCCTGCGTTGGATTAAAATTGAACAGTGGTGGGCAAGTTGATTTTATAATCTGTTTTTTTTTTTATTGCACCTGGAATTGTTTGCATTGCACTTTCGAAAGAGTTACCGGTTAAATCTGCTGCGCAGGCACAGGAAAACAAAAAGGGTCTTTTGCATCTCATTCGATTTCACCATAAATTAATAGATAAAATTATGCAATTAACGCCGAAATAACATCAAAACTTTCCTTGCTGCTCAGACATAAGACGGAAGAAATTGATAAATTATGAGAGAATTTTGAAGCAAAAAAATGCAGTAAAAATTGTGGCGATATCAAAGCAGACAACATACACCCTGACTGCAATCCTGCTTTTGAGCGTATATATGGGCATGTTAGGGCATGCTGCTCAGCAGTTGCGTCATACCCAGCTAGCTAGGCTAGATAGGCGTCATTTTATGGGCTTTTGAAAGAAAAAAGGCTCCGAATATCAATCAAAAATAAGAAGTCATTTTTATTTTTGCGTAGAGACGTAGAGAATGTGTTCAATCTTGGTGGGATTCAGGGATGACTGAAGGAGCCTTCCCATTTTTGTGTTTAAGGAACGGAGAAGTAAAGATAGCAAAAATAAAACATTTTGAAATTTACAAATCCAGAAATGACAATAACGCTATACTTTCAATACATAAATAAAACAATGCTACTTATAAGAAACTGGACAAATTCAATATTTATTCTATAAAATATTTTTTCGAATTAGGATGCAGGTTTGGATGCAGGTACCATTTTGTATTGGGTCATGCATGGAACAGGGGTGGGGGGGGGGGCA
Source organism: Ophiura sarsii (assembly GCA_035610835.1). NCBI lineage: Eukaryota > Metazoa > Echinodermata > Ophiuroidea > Amphilepidida > Ophiuridae > Ophiura > Ophiura sarsii. Next base: position 44,249,183 of record CM069453.1, read on the forward strand.
ATCTGAAATCTGAAATGACTACATGTAGGAGGGAGGGAGGATGGGTGAGTATGGGTAGGTGGGGTGCAGGGTGCAGCTAATGCATATCTTGTATTCAGTTACGGAACATGGTACTGTTTTCAATTCATATGAGTGTGTCCGGGTGGAGTGCATGGTGCCATATACAATGCACAATCTATTAAATTTTAATTTTAGTGCATTACCTCACGACTTAAAAGTTGTAAGGTAATGCACTATCTTCAATAACCATGGGGTTGCCTTGGCATGGTGCTGCAGGCAGGTCCGTAAAACCAGGGAATTTTTTCTAGGGTGGGTGAATTTTGTATTCAAAAGTGAACCTTTTTCCAAAATGTGGATCTTTTTACCAAATTTAGCAAAAGTGGATCTTATACCAAGATTTGAAAATTTGTCCAACAAAAAAGCATACAAAACATTTGTTTAACCTATGTGGAGACCTTTTTGTGAATATGGGTTACGGGATACTGGAAGGGGTTAACATTGCCAAGTGGAGTGTGGTGGTGGGGGGAGTTATTCGTGTTAAGGAAAGGCTTCAAGCTTTCCGTCAAAGACAGCAATGTTTCAATAGTGTAAATTTCGCGAAAATGGGAACGCATGAAAGTGTATTTATTACCAGGATGTTTCAACTAATTATGACTGTGATTGTAGCGCATGGTGCATCACAATGCATATCTTGTATTTGGACAAGGAACACCGGATTCTCTTAAAGGTATATGACCCAGTCACTTTTTTGGGGCTATGATTATTTTTTCACATCAAGATATTTTGGTATCAGAAGAATCCCCATATTTTTCTCATCATGTCTGTAAAATATTAGGGGCCAGAAATGTTTCATTTGGAAATTATAGGCTAAAATGTGGTGAATTACTGCCAAAGGTGGTTAACCACCAACCAGTCGGTGAACTACTCAATGGGCACATGTCTTTTGACCTTGTGCTTATAAAAATAGAACCATTGGAGTTATGCAACTCAAACTTTGGAATGCAACAATTTTAAGGATGACCTTTCATGTAAAATAGAAAACATCAAGTTGAATATCGGGTCATCTACCTTTAAATGAGTAGGTGGGTGTCTATATAGGTAGGGTGCAATTAACCCCCTGAGAACTACCGGCCGATTGGTTTAAAAGATGGATACATCATTTATTGCACCAATGAGAGATATTGTTAGAATAATTGTATTCCTGATAAAGAAGGGAGTGAAACATTTTACAAGCTGCATTTGAATTGGCTATTCATATGAGTACATCTTGTAATAAACCAATCAGAACCACTGTAAGATAGACAGGTAGACCCCAGGGGGTTAAACGCATATCTTGTCCTGGATCATGGAACAGGCCGCTATCTGTATTATATGATAGGGGTTAGGGTGTATTGATGAGGTGCAGGGTGCAGTTCTTGTACATCATATCTCTTGTATTGGTTCATGGAAAATTAACTATCAAAACTGACGATGAGGGTGTCGAGGTGGGTTGCAGGGTGCTGTACAATGCGCATCTTTTATTTGGTCATGGAACATGTCTTTAAGAGCTACGTGGGTGTCTGGGCGAGGTGCACAGGCAGTGTTATGCATATCTGTTACTGGGTCATGGAACATGTCTTCAAGAGCTATGTGGGCGTCTGGAAGAGATGCATAGGCAGTGTTATGCATATCTTTTATTGGGTCATGGAACATGTCTTCAAGAGCTATGTGGGCGTCTGGAAGAGATGCATAGGCAGTGTTATGCATATCTTTTATTGGGTCATGGAACATGTCTTCAAGAGCTATGTGGGCGTCTGGAAGAGATGCATAGGCAGTGTTATGCATATCTTTTATTGGGTCATGGAACATGTCTTCAAGAGCTATGTGGGCGTCTGGAAGAGATGCATAGGCAGTGTTATGCATATCTTTTATTGGATCATGGAACATGTCTTCAAGAGCTATGTGGGCGTCTGGAAGAGATGCATAGGCAGTGTTATGCATATCTTTTATTGGATCATGGAACATGTCTTCAAGAGCTACGTGGGCGTCTGGGCGAGATGCATAGGCAGTGTTATGCATATCTTTTATTGGGTCATGGAACATGTCTTCAAGAGCTATGTGGGCGTCTGGAAGAGATGCATAGACAGTGTTATGCATATCTTTTATTGGGTCATGGAACATGTCTTCAAGAGCTACGTGGGCGTCTGGAAGAGATGCATAGGCAGTGTTATGCATATCTTTTATTGGGTCATGGAACATGTCTTCAAGAGCTACGTGGGCGTCTGGAAGAGATGCATAGGCAGTGTTATGCATATCTTTTATTGGGTCATGGAACATGTCTTCAATAGCTACGTGGGTGTCTGGAAGAGATGCATAGGCAGTGTTATGCATATCTTTTATTGGGTCATGGAACATGTCTTCAAGAGCTATGTGGGCGTCTGGGCGAGATGCATAGGCAGTGTTATGCATATCTTTTATTGGGTCATGGAACATGTCTTCAAGAGCTATGTGGGCGTCTGGAAGAGATGCATAGGCAGTGTTATGCATATCTTTTATTGGGTCATGGAACATGTCTTCAAGAGCTATGTGGGCGTCTGGAAGAGATGCATAGGCAGTGTTATGCATATCTTTTATTGGGTCATGGAACATGTCTTCAAGAGCTATGTGGGCGTCTGGGCGAGATGCATAGGCAGTGTTATGCATATCTTTTATTGGGTCATGGAACATGTCTTCAAGAGCTACGTGGGCGTCTGGGCGAGATGCATAGGCAGTGTTATGCATATCTTTTATTGGGTCATGGAACATGTCTTCAATAGCTACGTGGGCGTCTGGGCGAGGCGCAGAGGCAGTGTTATGCATATCTTTTATTGGGTCATGGAACATGTCTTCAAGAGCTATGTGGGCGTCTGGGTGAGGCGCAGAGGCAGTGTTTTGCATATCTGTTACTGGGTCATGGAACATGTCTTCAATAGCTACACCAGTACAATTTCACACCTGTACAATGATGTCACACCTGTCCAATGCCACACCTGTACAATGACATACCTGTACAATGTCACACCTGTTCATTGTAACGCCTGTACCACGCTACACCCATACTACACTACACCCGTACCACGCTATACCCATACCATGTTATACCCTTACCACGCTAAGCCTGTACCTTGCCACACCTGCAACAAGCCACACATTTATCAGTCACACCTGTAGGGGTCACACCACTAAATAGATCTCCATAGGGATATGTACAAAAACACTATAACAAAGAAGCTGCGTCGGCATTAAATAATATCAAATAAATGAAGTCAAAAGTGAAGAAATGCCGTGATAATATAATTTATTTTATTTTTTGTACAAAAACACTGATACAAAACTCTGTTTTAGACCACTAAATTGCAAAGTTGGACCCGTAGAGTCATTTTTTCTTAAAGATGATCACATTTTCCCAATAAAATAGGTAGGTGAACCAGCTTGATTTTCCAAAATATGCCCATGGAGTTGACTACCTCTCTGACGAGCTTGGAAATGTCGCCGTAATCGCCAATGTTTCCAGTAAAAAGCACAAATTTGAAAGATCTCTCAAAATTTACCTAGATGATATTCACAGTTTATAGTCAGGGTGCATGTAGGTTATGCCCCATTTATCATAATTAATAAAAAATCATAGGCTTGTACGCAATGGTATTACTGCCAAGTCTTTTTAATTGAGGATTTTGTGATGCATACTTTCCGATTTTAGTTTTAAACACCGTCCTTAAGGGTAGGGGATACCCCATTTAGTGTAGTGCACCCTTAAGGAAATTGATATTGTGCTGAATGTACTTGAAATGTACTGGAATAGTTACCTTGAATAATTTGGAACATTTTATGACCATTTTAATGATATTTCCATGTTGTTATAATTATTTATGAGTGGAAATTGTCATGCATGGATATCCTGCTATCTACTGAAGATAGCAAAATTAACAGAGCAATATTACATTTTGTGAGGACAGATACCATCCCTTTTAAAAGAAATACTTGTCAGGACAGCAGTCATCCTATTGAAATAAATTCTTGTTGAATTGAATGTCTAGGTAGTTAGTTTGTTTTTACTGAAAGGGCAGGGAGTTATAATTGATATATAATCATATAATTTCTTTTCGGTTTTTATTTTGTTGTTGTATCAAACCACACCTGTATCAAACCACACCTGTATCTAGCCACACCTGTATAAAGCAACACCTGTATCAAACCACACCTGTTTCAAACCACACCTGTATCAAGCCACACCTGCATCAAGCCACACCTGTATCAAACCACACCTGTATCAAACCACACCTGTATCAAACCACACATGTATCAAGCCACACCTGTATCAAACCACACCTGTATCAAGCCACACCTGTATCAAACCACACCTGTATCAGTCACACCTGTATTAAGCCACACCTGTATCAAACCACACCTGTATCAAACAACCACCAGAATCAAACCACACCTGTATCAAACCACACCTGTATCAAACCACACCTGTATCAAACCACACCAAACCCCACCTGCATCAAACCACACCTGTATCAAACCATATCTGTATCCAAACCACACCTGAATCAAACCACACCTGTATCAAACTACACCTGTATCAAACCATACCTGTATCAAACCACACCTGAATCAAACTACACCTGTATCAAACTACACCAAACCCCACCTGTATCCAAACCACACCTGTATCAAACCACACCTGTATCAAACCACACCTGTATCAAGCCACACCTGTATCAAGCCACACCTGTATCAAACCACACCTGTATCAAACCACACCTGTATCAAACAACCACCAGAATCAAACCACACCTGTAGAGCATGTATTAACCATAACAAACATTTGGCCAAACACGGTATACATGTATTGCTGTAAAATGTACATGTGCATACTATACGTTTTACTCCGTCAAGGTATCAAATGTTTGTTACGGTAAATAACATCAAACCACACCTGTATCAAACCACACCAAACCACACCTGTATCAAACCACATCTGTATCAAACCACACATGTATCAAACCACACATGTATCAAACCACACATGTATCAAACCACACATGTATCAAACTACACATGTATCAAACCACACCTGTATCAAACCACACCTGTATCAAATCACACCTGTATCAAATCACACCTGTATCAAACCACATCTGTATCAAACCACACATGTATCAAACCACACATGTATCAAACCACACATGTATCAAACTACACATGTATCAAACCACACCTGTATCAAACCACACCTGTATCAAATCACACCTGTATCAAATCACACCTGTATCAAACCACACATGTATCAAACTACACATGTATCAAACCACACCTGTATCAAACCACACCTGTATCAAGTCACACCTGTATCAAACCACACCTGTATCAAACTACAACTTTATCAAGCCACACCCTGCAGCAAACCACACCTGTATCAAACCACACCTGTGACATGCCACACATGTTTCATACCACACCTATATCATGACAACAAATGGACATCTATCTGTCAATCCTCCTACTTCATCACCGACCGACTGACTTGACTGACGTAATATCCCTCTCCATAGAGACATAACTTGATACTCACTTATCTAACATATTATACAGGTGCGCTGTATATACGCTTCAAGTACAATTCCTAGAAATGTATTGATTGTTGGCAGCATCTATATACTTAAAGTTCACCGTAGTGATGCTGATTGTAGGGTGAATTTCTGCCCATTCCAAAGAGACTTGCTGAATCCCTACAGGTGGTTTACATGTATGACATCACAGATACCCACCTTCCTATAATAATATCAATGGACTTTTCTTGAAAAAATAGGCCCACATCAGTTCTTAATAATGTAATGTTTATTTTGTGTGAGTCTATCCATCTGTCATTATCTAAGACAGTAATAAGAAGAGGTCATATTGAAGCCCGGTGTTCTCTCTTCGTATTCAGAGTGGTAACACATGATCGTTCCAGGATCTTGAAATACCTCCTATTTGACGGTGTTTCGCAGACAATTTGGCGAATTTGACCCCCTTTTTCGCCCAAAAGCACAGACATTTTGTCTGAAAATAACCCCCCTTTTTCACCTTTAAAAGGACACTCTCTAAGAAGAAGTCCCTCTTTTTACGCCAAAACGAGGACACATTTGGTGCAAAATAACCCTTTTTCGTATTCCAGGGACAATTTGATATATGACACAACTCTCATTCTAATTCCTTTTTTTTCTTCGCGGACATAGCCTTCAAAAAACACTCCTTATTTCTTGAAATCGCGGACAAAACTTCCAAAATGACCCCTAATTTTTGGGGAAATCATGTATATAAATGACATGGTCCAAAAAAAACACACCTTTTCCACAATTTTTGGAACAATCATGCGTACCCTAAGTCAATGTTGACTGAAACCTCCGGGTTTAGAAGATATCAGCCAAGACATAAGTATATTTTCATTTGGTTTGCACAATAAAAATATCCATTCAAAAACCTACTGCGAAATTATTCAATTATAAGGAGTCCGCTTGCAAAGATTCCCAGAAAATGCCCATGCAAAATTTTGCCCAGATCTGAGGGTTGTGTGTGTAGGAGTGACAACTCCTTGTATATTACTGCTAATCAGGTATATTTTTACAGAAAATTGTGTAAAACCTCACGGTTCTGTAACGTTTTCACTTCCCGACGGGACACTTGGTCAAACAGGTATGGCCGACTTACCTGTGACGTATACCATGCTGGATTTTTATTCTTCATTTCACGATATTTACAATGAATATTCCAAGAAAGATATTCTGGGCTAAAAATTGAGATGAAAAGGCAGCAAATAGAATGTGCTAGGTAGAACAATTCAGTGAAGAGTATGTGGGTGCATGTTCGAGCAGAGTGAGTTAGCTATCTAGGTCAAATTCCACGCAATAGAAACACAAATTTGATTTAACTATCAAATTAACAGGAAATAAGCACAAAGTTATGTAATTCACCCTGAAATGTTGAGAGTTTTTTCTTCCAAATTTTAAATGTTGAAAACATTTGCATTATATTTCATTCCATTTTTGAAATTTAAAATGGAAATACCCACATAACTGTAGTTCCTACCTATAGTCGTCGTCAGAATACTTCAGCACTTTTTAAAACCGCCAATGCGCGCGTCTAGTTAATAAGCGTGTGGGCGGGGACATTCATGACCCATAGATACAATCGCGGCCAATCGGATTGCAGTGGATGCGACGCGTCGAACAGCTCAAAGATAACGCTGTTGTGACGCTGTTCTACAACGCACTTCCGTGTTTACGCTGTACGCAGTTGTCACAGAAAAAGTGCCGAAGTATTCTGACGACGACTATAGACGACCCCCGGGTAGACAGTCATTTGGATATTACTACTGCTACATATAACTATATATCTATTTTTGTGTGTGTGTGTAAAACTGATAAAGTTGATCATAATTGTCCCCAAATGTTCTCACATTATGTGAATGGAATATACAGTGTGAGTCAAAAAGAAGTTGTATGTGACTGAATATTTTCTTCCGAGAAGACCACACAAATTTGACAAACCAATGAAGCACATATTAGAAGGCATATTCTTCCGCTCATATGGAAAAAAGAATCATTGAAATTGATCCTTGCTAACAAGACTTATGCCTGGTGTAATAAAACAAACCCATTTTCAAAGGATTTCGCATTTCATGGACAGTTCTGAAAATAGGTTCTTTTATTACACCAGGCAATAACACTTGATAGCAAGGATCAATTTCAATTATTCTTTTTTTCGTCATATGAGCGGAATAATATGCTCTTTGAATATGTGCTTCATTGGTTTGTTAAATTTGTTTGGTCTTTTTGGAAACAAATATTCATTCCTGTACAACTTCTTTTTGACTCACATTGTAGAACTAACATTTGCCATAATAAGGGGGATACTAAGCGTACGTTTTTACTACTCTAGACCACATCCCTTTGAACTTGATAGGCATGCCCCTTAGAGGATACACAAGTTTCCCAGAGTCATCAGACAGTGTCAATTATTACATCGAACAAAGTGGGGGCGGTATAATAGTTACAGGAAATTTATACTATCCTTAGAATAATTAGGTGTTGGCCGCAAATCAATAATGACGTCTATCATCGAGTGATGCCAGAGAAAACTTAGGAATATATTACAAGAGATTGAGTCTAACTCGAGCATAGGCAGCCCCTCCCCCCTCCTTCCCCTTTCCTTAAATGTTCACATGGTCAAGGTCAATCAATAGAACATGACCACATTCACTGGTTATGTTTTCTTGCCTAAGACCCCTCCCCCTCGATTGTCTGTAGGGACCATTTTAACCTCCTTCCTCTTGAAGTTTTTAGACTGGGGATTGACTGGCTCTGTTTAATGTTTTATTTCTGTGTCATTTCTCCTGTCATTTTTGAGTCGTTTCTGTGTCATTTCTTCCCCTCTGTGATACCTGATTGATGACCCCCGATTGTGTGATCACGTACCACAGGGCCAGTAGTCACGTTCACATACTGATACAATGTGCAATGGTACATTGCTGTACTTTATAAAGCATATTTCATAATAATTTGAAGAGGTTTATTTTTACACACAATAGGACTTTCTAAGGATCAGATTTTCTCCCGACTATTTGAACTAACTGCTAACATTTCTACATAACTTAACATAACAATGAACATTTATCCAGCGATCTTACACATTATACAATGGTACCACAGTGCTTAAAAAAATTAAAAATTAAATAAAAAAATAACATTAACAAACAGTGTTAAACATCTCTCGCACTATAACTGTAGAATACAGCTATTTTTGTTGGCACAATTAGATAAATATATAGCATCTCTCTGGTGCGGGATTAGGGAGGGCGAGTAGGTTGTGAAGTTTACTTCTCCCACTTCATCCCCAACCTCCTAGCTCCCATAAGATTTACCATGGGGGCATTCTTGGTTACTATGAGCGTGTTTCCACTGGGGGCACTGCAAAGTAAACGCTAAGATTAAAAGCTAATACTAACCAGGAAGTTTTCACCTCCCCTCCCCTCACCTTCCATCCCCTTTACCTCATAACCCCTTTCACACCTCTCCTCCTCCCTTCACCTCCCGATCCCCTTCACTTGTCCACCTCCCCTCCTCTTCACTTCCCGTTGGCTTCACCTCCCTTAGCCTTCCCCTTCACTTCCCCTCCTATTCACCTCCCTTCCCTTTCTCTCCCATTCACCTCCCATTCTATTTACCTCCACCCTATTCACCACCCATCCTCTTCATCTCTTCACCTCACACCCCTGCACCTCCCCTTCCCTTCACCTCCTTTCCCCTTCACCTCCCTCCCATTCACCTCCCCTCCCCCTTCACCTCCCTCCTTCCCTTCACCTCCATTCACCTTCCCCTCTTCCCTTCACCACCCCTTCCCCTTACCACACCTTCTCTTCACCCCTCCCTTTCCCATTGTTAATAGCATCATACATACGATGTTAGTCAATATGTAATGAAAATTATCTTGTTGTGAGACACATGAGTGATTCTATTGAGAGACAGTGTGATCAATGCAAACTAAGAACCTTTGTCTTTCAAACAATACACTTTTGGATTGTTAAGTGTGAACTATGATGTCAAAGCATTAGCTTAAAGTAAGAACACTTTGGACACTGCCAATTCAGTTATTTGGCGGGAAATTTGGATTGTTTGTGTGAAACACATGCTAAGAAGATTGCATAACATGACACCAGAAGCAGGTAAATCCCAAATTGTCTTTGCATAATTATTATACTTGAGACAATAACTTTAAATAATCATTTTGGGTGATTCAATAGGATAGTTAACTAGTTATCTGAAATTATTCATATGAAACCTACAAAAAAATATATGTGCATGCGCAGACGGCAGATCATTTTGAACTGAACCAAAATCAGCTAAAAACATGAAAATTACCAGATAATAGCTTACTGGGCCTTTAAAATCTAATAATTAATTGGGCTTTACATTGAGACTAAATTGGTCACGGTCCAATGATTATAATTAGAATTACACCGTCATGAAACAGAGTCCTAATTTTTTTGAGTCGCCCTGTATAAGCCATTTTCTTTATCAATTGCTTTCAATTTTCCAATAATTGAACTGTCTCAATATATGGTTAACATTTTAAATGTACAACTTTTCAATTTTGTATCACAACATTTTACTTAACAAGGTAGTGTGCTGATGACTTAGTGTCAGTGGTCAAATAGCTAAGACTAAGAGCGTACTTAGATAATCATTCATATGATAACCATTAAAAAGTGTCTAAGTAAAATGACGCATTCCAATAAAAAACATTGATTCAATTCAAACAACATAAAGTACTAAACAAATATCAATATTGCGACGTAATATCTGAGATGACGTTTTAACATTTGACAGGTAATTATCGTCAAAAAAACAAAAACTCAAAAACAAAAACAAAACAACAACAGATGTACTTATTTACAATTTAGATACGAAATGGTCATATTTTGCGGTATATATTGCGGATAAGCAGTAAGATATGCACATAATATAACAAGCAAGGCTGTCCATATAGTGGAGATAGAGATTGGTGCATTGATTTATCCATCTATAGGTAGATAGTAGTAGTAACACGCAGCCTGATATATCAGCAGTCTTTTTACTATACTTGCTAGCTGATGTCATAAAAGTGTGTGGGCGTTTAGGTTGCCACTGTTGTAAAAAGCAGCTCTTGCTTAGCCGTGCTTGCCTTGCCTCGCTTGCTAACACTGTGGGGAACTAGACAGGATGGTTTGTTACTAGTGTATGTAGTCACCGTACAGCTGCTCTTACTAGGGGTGTCTCACAGCCTAGCTAGGAATCGGCTGACTGGCCACCACCTATCAACCACCTACAGATTTTTCTTGTTTTTCTGTTAAATGGTTGTTTCACCACAGATGTTGCATCAGTTGTTGGATGCCATCCGATGAGGAGGGGAGTACCAGGCTGCTGATGGTGGATGCAGCATGCATGGGGGTTTGTGTGAGAAGGCCGGCCTGGCTACCAACCAACCAACCAAACCAACCGCCCCCACATATACCCAGCCAGCCAGCAAATGTGTAGCATATTAAAGTTTTTTTTGCAACATACAAATGTGAAGATTCGTCACAGATGTGCGCAGGATGGCATACGGAGCAGACGTCTACCTCATATGGCCGACCGACGAGATTTTTTCGTGGTGTCTGCTAGTACGACATTCATCGTTTTTATCCAGGGCCACATTTTTTTCTTCTTTTTGCTATTTACCATCTTTGGAGATGTATACTTATGCAAAATGGTTTTATCGTCACAACAATGCGAACAACGAATGGTACCGACGAATGCTCTACCAAACTTTGTGAAGGCTCAGCCGAATGCAACAATTATTTCAGGTATGCAAATTGTATTAAAAAAATAATCTAGGCAACTTCACCTAGGAATGGCTCAAAAAGGTGATGCAAACTTAAACCAGGGGGGAGCGAATATTCTATGTAGACGCGGCACTCACTCAGTCTTTAAACAGCACATAATATACGTTTTATCTCCAGTCCTTGCTTGCGTGACGTGAGAGATGTCCGCCATCGCTGCCTTGTATATGTACCCTCTCTATATCTCGCTCTGTATATCCGCCCACACATTTTCTGTCAGCCACTAGACAACAAACCAGGCATCAACGGTCCCCAGTCTCTCTACACAGCATAGACAATTACCCCTTACTGTTTTTAGACTATAATATCACAAGCAAACTCCCTCATACCCCTTTATCGGTGATGTGCCCCTTAACCCAAGCTCAACATATTTGGCAGGCATCCTTGCTGTGTGATGAGAACACATTGATAATGCTCGTCATTGTACATTTTGCTCCTCCTAAAAGCCCCCCTATCAACACCACTCTTGTATACCTTGTTTTACACTTGGATAGCAATGTGACAGGTGTATATGAACTACCTGTACCCCCCCCCCCCCCCCCCCCCCCCCTCCACTCCCCATCCATCCATACACCCATTGCCCATATTGGTGGTATACAGCCCCATCTAGTCTACCTGACGTGACTCTTTATTAACTAGTAGAACATGCCCATTGTTACCAGCGGTGCCTAGATAAGCTAATTTTAGACAACTGACTTTTGACATTTAAAGCGCCATAAATAGTAGCAAAGGTATAGAAAAAGAGCAAAATTGATGGCTACGACACACAGAGTGTACTTCCCCTCCATGCTCTCTCTATGGTGTTTTAATATGAGATTATCTCAACGCATCAAGGAGTATACATACGTACGTACGGTGCGTGTGTACACTATAATTGTTTCCATACATAACTGTATTAATTTATATTGCAGTCTCAGAATAACAGTTTAATGAGGCAGTCTTGCCAACAAAATGGTCAATAATTTGTTCCCTATTAATGACAGCAACATTTATATGTGTTTTTCTCGATCAACATCATCAGGCGTTATCATACATCTAAACAACACCTCACATTCAGTCGCTCAAGAGGTCATATTATAGCCAAAATACATATAAAGTTACACAAATATCAATCCTTCGCTCTATTTTACTAAGTATTTTCTTGCATTTTGTTAGCCTTGAAAATTGAACAAATTGATCATGGTAATAGCGAAGGAAATATAACTGTGTATGTATATCATTTGTTCATATTGCACAGAAAAGCTGCACGATCTGCAATAATTTGAGGGGTGCATTTTACAGATTTTGGCCTGATCGTGGTGGAAAAGCACCCATATCATGCTCAGAGTTCTAAGCAGGGATCTGAGAATCAATTCTTGCAAAGATTTCCCTCAACAAAATTACAAAAGATTCTTGTAAGCTTCCCAGGTGTTTTTCATGTATAAGTCCACTTGGATTCCTATGACATCTTGCATATTGAGATGAGATACTATTCCTACAAATCGTAAAGAAGTTAAGGTGAAGCAATCAAGGACTTGAAATGGAGGAAGATCTGAGGCCCCAATTAAGCATCAAACTTCCACCATTGGTAACATCCAGGACTTTACTTTTTGACAATAACATATTCAGGTGGGGCTCAGAAAACTTGTCCTAAGGGGTTTTTCAACTTTAAAAATCTGCTGATTTGATTTATTTTGCACTTTGGCAGATAAAATCCATCCCTGATTTTTTTTTTTACCTTAAAAAGGAATTCATTTTAAATTTTCATGAATTTCGACCAATTGTTTAGGGGGTTTTCTACCTCAAAAATGAATCAATTTCTTTTTTTTGGGTAATTTTCATGAATTGTTACTAATATTAGGATTTTCCCCCAGCAAATTTGGAAGAATTTCTTGTCAAAAATGACCATGTAAATAGGCACAAACCAGTAAGTCTTAATACATATCATGGCAGGCTGGAAGTAATGGTTTGATCTAAGATCATCTTAGGAATCCCAATTTAATGCTAGACTATAAAACTAATATAGCTCATATTATATCAAGTGCCATATAGTAGTACTTAATACAAGCAGGAAGGTGGATGGGACATTGTATAAGTCCCCTCATGATCATGACACTATTAAATTCAAACAAAAAAGGGACCAAGCAACATTATGGCCATGTGTTTTGTACTCACCACCCGAAAAGGGTGGCGGCGGTGCATTTTTGGTGACGAATCATCCATCTCTATCAACAACTAAATGTGGTAGAGCTATGGTTTAGGTGTCATTTGAAAGCCTATTTATCTAGCTACATTATGCGAATAAATCAGGTATTTCTATAAATGTTTGGCTGAGATATGATTGATTATATTTCAAAAGTCAGTGGCCGTGGGGTGGCGCTGTGTACAATCTCTATGGGGAATATAGAAAATGTTCTCAATTCTACGTTCAATTTACAATAATTCCTCATCCCTGTATGGTAAAAACATGATTTTGCTCTCATTTTATAGATTGTTTTATATTCTATAAGTTTCTGTTTCAACAAAAATGTCAACTATTATGTAACAATTGTAATCATGAATCGATTGCATTGTCCTTGACTTTTCTCTCTATCCCGCTACACAGTGAACTTGCCCTAATTCATCGGTTTGACATATATGACTATAACAAAAAAAATATTGAACCGATGATAGCAGGATTATACATTTTTGGAAAGCTCTCAAATAGGGGAATTCAAAAATTCTGTTTAAATCAGGATAGGGTGCATACCCCAAAAATATATTTGTAAACTCTAATAAATATGAAATTTAAACGTTTGAGCTCATTCACTTCCCGATATAGTATATTTCCACAAGTTACCCTTGACAACCATTATGTTCTGATGGGCAATTGCAGAAGGAACTAATATGCACAGTAAAATTATGATTGGGATAGGTATAAAAATATTATTGAGCTTTAATCAAAATATGATTTTCTTTTTAACATTCTTAATCACAACATGTTACCATTAGGTCCTATCTAAATTCCAATAGCATATTTGGATTCCTTGTGAGATAACCTTTCAGAAAATATATAATTTTAATGGGGTAGAACAAGTAGTTATTGCAAAATGCTAATTCGAATCTCGGATGGTGTCAAATGTAAAAATCTGGACATGCAACGGGAAGGGTGGCGAGTTCAAAACACATGGCCTTATAAGACATGTTTCCACCATGAATCCTGAGGCAGTAGATTCAAATTCTCATTTGATAAAAATGTTTTCTCTACACAAAAATATGTTTTTCAGTCAAAAATCAGTCGACTAAAATGTTTAACTCATTACTAATGCCATTGTCATTGGCAGCAAGGGGGCGGGGCATTTTAAGGTGCGAGACGAGCTACCACCAACTACCAAGATGGTATCCTCGCTCATTTAAATTGTTTAACTTATTACTAATGCCATTGTCATTTGCAGTCCTGGCCCCCGGGTACCCCAACGGTATCCTCGCTCAACTTCCAAGCTGCTATGATTGCTGTAGAGGCACGGCCGTAAGTTACCGATGTACAAATTCCCGGCTGGGGAGGGTCTACTCCACAAATACCCGCCCTATCCCGATGAGTGCCCGTAGTTGCCCGGGTACCCAGGGGCTGGGACTGCAACATTATGTTCTCACTTCCTTAACACTTTTGGACCGGTGATTTGACATTTCGTCGGTAATCAATCTTCTAAGGATGTATCTATTTCCCACTATGTGGCCAATTAAAAGACTGCAAAGGACATCATTAGGCCCCAAGGGCATAAACTAACCTTCATAACCCTGAAAATGAACCACATAGTCAGAGGTTGACAAAATCTTAGATGATTTATTACCGGCGAAATGTCAAAATCACCGGGCCAAAAGTGTTAAGGGATAGGAACATAATGAAATGATGAGCTCATAATGAAACAGAACCTAGTTACCTACTTCAATCTTCACTATTGTCTTATCACATCCCATAGCTACAAAGTGTTTTTCCCCTTTGTTCTAGAAGAGTGTATGCTTTTTAAACGAAATCTGAAATTCCAAGTTCCTCAAAAAAGCAATATTTCACTAAAAAGTCTCACTGTTCACAAGTTCATGAACCCATCTAGAAAGAAGAAAAAAATGGACCTACTTTCTTTTGACTTCATAAATATTCAGATTCTGTTATTTCTCTCATGTTGTGACTTTCGATATAGTCCCAATAAACAACTCCATGTACTTGAAATCAGATTTCTGGAAAATGATGCAAATTATGGAAGTCTTTGCCAGGGAATATCATCGTGTTTGAAAGATGGAGAAAAATGAATAGTAGCGAAACTCTCTATTTGTGAAGGATCTTGTAAACTATCTTTCACAAAATTTCCATTTTTCCAGGCTTGGGAGGATAGAAACGGAGTGTTGCGAGGTATGTGCTAAATACCATCATGCAAAAGATATGCAAGATATATATAAAATATTAATGACAACCAGACATACAAGGCATATTATGTGATCTTTTCCAGAGAGCGAGCGCCCTCTATTCATGATTTGTTTTAGAAAGTAGATTTTCTTGCAGATTTACATTTCTGATCATAAATAGTACATACATTCCAAGTTACAGAGCGATCCGATTCCTAATTACCTCAAAATCCTGGTTTTAGAGTGAATTTAGAGTGAAAATATAAACTGTCGTGTTATCCCGACAGGGTATTTTCACTCTAAAACCATGATTTTGAAGTAATTAAGAATCGTATCGCCCCGTAACTTGGAATGTATGTACGATTTATGATCAGAAATGTATATTCTGCAAGAAAATCTGCTTTCAATATTTTTTTTCGATGTTGAGGGCGTTCCGAGGAAAGATCACATAATATACCTTTAATTAATCCAAAATTATGGGGAATCTAAAGGGAAGAAAAGTTATGATAATTCTTAGAAAGAAAAAAACAACTTCTATATAAGACAAATGTCTACTTTTTCCGATTAAATTATGGGGGTGAGAGACTCCTTTAATATCATAATGATATGAAATGATGAATTATAAGAAATGGTTAGCCATTAATTCATACAAACCCAGAGTGTAATTGTGGTCAGTTATACCAATACTAAGATATGGTTCCTAGAATGATGGCTTATGTTTTAACCATGACTATAATTTGGATTATTACAGATAACTTTATGAAGAATGTACACTGAGCCAAAAAAGAAACTTATAACAAAAAAGAAACTTATAAAATTTTAACAGATCACCAAATAAAAATTCTGTGCATGAAAATGTACCAAATTTGGATACAATATTACTGCCATTTGCAGTAATATCGTATCCAAATTTGGTACATTTTCATGCACAGAATTTTGTTTGGTGATCTGTTAAAATTTTATAAGTTTTTTTTGTTTATAAGTTTCTTTTTTGGCTCAGTGTATATGGAAATGTAGATAAAATGCAACCTCAGAATATAAGCCTGGAATTTGTATACTGTAAAAGTGCTACATATATTTTCCCGCTTTTCACGCTTGAATGAGCTATCGCGAAAATAATAACACACAAATATATTTCTTTTGCATATAAGTCTAATAATGAAGCTACAAATTGTGAATTTAAAAACACGCAAAACAGGTCAAAATCGGCAAAGCACAAAAAAATTAATCACACAAAATTTACAACTTTTACAGTATATGAAATAAGCAATAAGCACTTATTGAAACCGTTTTGGGTTGAAAATTTTGGAGAAATTTTGGCCAGACATGTTGCTTCATTTATCACAAATGATGTTGACTCAAAAAGAAAGAAAAGTTTTGTTCATTCTCAGACAAAATGCAAACTTAACAATGACATACATCAAATGTCCACTATTTATACATTGGCGAAGCAGAAGGGGCTCCTTTATTATTTGCATATAACAATATTATGCAAAATTATGGAAAATGGTTAGCCATTGCTTCATGGAAACCCAATAATTAGTTAAACTGTGGTCAGTCACAACACTACTAAGATATGGTTCTTAGAATGATTATTAATATTATATTTTACTCGTGAATATTCCAAAAATTAGTACAGATATCTTATTAAAAATGTATACGGATAGATGCATCTTCTTCAGTGATACAACATGGAATGCAATATGAAATAACACTTTCCACGTGGCAGGCGTCTGCAGACGATATTCCAAAATTTCACAAAATGCTTCAAAAATGTCAACAATTTTAAATTTCATAACCATATTTGGAATCACCGTGCAAAATGCATTAATATAAGTGCAAACATACCTAGTATTGGTTCTATGATTCTTAAGATAAGACTTTGAAAGTTGGAAAAGGTTTCTGAAAACATTGTTTTTGAATTATATAGTGAAACTATTAGCCACCTGGAAAGAGTTAAGAAAGACTATGTGAGGCAAATTTATATTTGCAGGAGGGGAGGGGGGCAGGGCATAAATAACAATTTGGAGAGAAATCCTCCATTTGTAGTCAATTTTTCAGGGAAATTTGCCATTTTATCAAATTTGGTTTGATAAAGATAAAGAACATTTTATATTGAAAATGTTGGGAAAGTTACATCCAGACACTTTGCTTCATTTTATTCAAAATTATGGGGACCCTGAAGGAGAGAAAGTTATGTTTATCATCAGAAAAACAAAAACTGTCTAATTTCATCTCTGAATCTCTGCTCATCTCTCAAAAAGGACATGTTGTCGACAATCTCTCCAGTTAAATTGTGTGGGCGAGGCAGGAGAATTGTCATTTATTATTATCATAACAATATCATGTGATAAATTTTGGGACATATTTGGCCAACGCTTCTTGGAAGCGAAGTGCAATATTGCGAGATATACTAATTCTGGGGTTATCAGAACGACAGCGGTCAGATATACCAATGATTAGATAATTATCTCAGAATAAGTGGTCAGTTATAGGAGTAGTCAGTTATAGGTACAGTCATTTTAACTGACATAAACCCAGGATATACTCCATTTCACGGACGTGAATTTGTCGCTGCGACAACTTTTTGGGTAGAATTTTACGACCTTTGCGAAAAAAGCAAACCTTGTGACAAATTCACTACAGTTGGATTCTGATTGGATGTAGGACATATGGGTCAAGGGAATCTCCCTTTCTAAAATGGCCCTGCCACACTGTTCAAAATTATCCCAACGTTTAAATGTAAAAGAGTGAAAAGATGCCCTTTGAGGAGGGAGTTGGACCACTCCACAATGAGTAGTCTCACTCAATTTTCAGGTGAGCTTTCTGAGGATTTACTCCCAAACGGTCAAATTGAGTTGCATTTGAAGTGATCCAAATGTCTTAAAATGCACGTACACATAATTATTTAGGCCGAAGGGAGTTGTCAAATAAATTCCCATCAAGGTTTTCTAAATTCTTCAAAAATTAATGAGATTTATTTTTCATTATTTATTAATTTCCAGAATTTCCATATTTACATTTGATACAGGTAGTGTTTACCTTTGAAATCTGAGGAAAAAACCACAGCAAATATCTTACACACATACTGGCACAATTAGTTACATCAATGGAGATTCACAAATATACTTTAAATCAAGGTCAAGTAATTTTAAATTGTTCACAACATTGATGTGATGACTTGTCATTATTCATTAATTTCCCACTTTTCCAACCAATATTTACTTTGGATAAGTATGATACAGTTAAGTTTTACCATTGAATTCTGGGATAGAAAACCCACAGTCCAAGTTTGCCAATTGTCTTCAAACGCACGTACACACACTTATTTAAATCTATTATTGGAAGTTGATAAATAAATTTCCCATCAAGGATTTCAAACTTTCCAGTGGTCAGTTATTAACAGCGCCATGATTTGAAAATCGGAATGAAAGTCATTCAATGCCAATGCTGAGATCTGGTTCTCAAAATGATAGTGGTCAGTTAGGCAACGAAAAAATTAATAAAATCGGGTCAGTCGGTAGGAAATCCTTTTTTTTTTTTCTTGGCTGAAAAATAAATGGTTTATATTGAGACAAAATTGGTATAGGCCGTAGTTTAATTTAACTTAAGTTTCTAGTGTGATAATAGTCTAAAAAACTTTTTTTTCAAGCTTACTTATTCATTTCAAGCAATAAGTAGCAACATTTTGACACTTTAAGATCAAATTTAAATGAAGAAAATTTAAATTTAAAAATGAAGAAATAAAAAATGAAGAAAAATAAATTAATTAATTTTTAAAAAGCCTACCCTTGTTTTTGCGATTTTAGGGTCGGTCGCTGAGGGCAACTCAACCTTTTTGGGGCCTTATACCAGTGCTCAGAGATAGTTTGCATAATTATACTATAGTTTAATCAGTTCCAAATTGGCAAGAAATATGTGGTTTTTATCTCTCCGTGCGCAAAGATAATCCAAGCGTATGCGCGCTAATTTGGCATATGCAAGCGTCATGCATTTGATTCACAATACACCAGTTGCGTAATGCGAGCATTTTGCGAGCCAACGCTCTTCATTCGCTGCTGAAAGTAGGTTCACCAATTTAGAACTGAATAAGATATGGAAGTTGTGAGTTATACCAATCTTAAGACAACAGGTTCTCAGAATGAAAGCTTACTTCATTTTGATCACAACTTCTTATGATGATTATTACAGGTAACTGCATTACCTTTGAAATCTGGGAAAGAAAACCACAGCTCAAGTTTGCCAATTGTCTTCAAACGCACGTACACACAATTTCCTAAGTCAATTATAGTTGATAAATAATTTCCCATCAAGGATTTCAAAATTCTTCAAAAAGTGATGCGGTTACTTTTCATTATTCATTAATTTCAAGTATTACAGTTAATGCTTACCTTTGAAATCTGAGAAAAGAAAAGGGAGAAAACCACAAACATTTCCCCATATGTCTTCAAATGCATTAACACACAACTAGGTCAATAGAAGTTCTTCTTCACACAAGAAGTAACAACATTTTCATTATTCATTCATTTCCAGTAATGCAAACTAATACTTACTTTTTGATACATTGATGGTTACCTTGGAAATCTAAGAATGAGAACCACAGCAACATTTCTCCAAACGTCTTCAAATATGCATATGTGACAAGTCGCGTCAAAAAGGACATGTTGTCGGCAAACACAGTTTTGAGATAGAGGCCAATATGTTTGGTGAATTATAAAGAAAATAATAGACAAAAATATGCTTCTTCAAATCATATCTTGTGATTACAAAGTCTGATTATCTTCAACATGGTGTCATTTTAAAGCTTAAAATGTGCTCTTTCAAGCTATACCAATAAACCGGATTTGACTTGGGTCTCCAACATGTTCATTTTGATGTGACGGGTCACATATACACATACCAATTTAGGTCAATTATAGGAAATTGATAGATACATTTCTTAGGAAAGGATTCTCACATTTTCACAAGTCCTTGTAAATCCTTTTGATAGAGTTAGTAGTGACCTTTGTCCATTGCTTAAACATGAATCATGCTTAAAATAATTGGTGTTTTAGCGATTTTGTAACAATTAAACAACAAATACGACAATTGACATTGGGTTTTTTAATATGGGAAAGATTTCCGCCAGGTTTGACTGGGATGGGGGTGTTTTGTGGATGTCTTACCAGTGCTCCATTATGGCACAGTAAAATAATAACTTGTAAGAGGGTCGTGGGTGGTTTTAAGGTTACAACACTGGAGACCAGGGTTCAAGCCCCAATAACAGTTTCCTGAGTTTCTCACATTAGTCTCACATAGAGAAGTATTCCCAAACTTACCTCGTGAATTTCACGTAAGTGGGGGGGGGGGTCAAAAAAATCGCACAGTCCAAAAAATATGGCAGTCAAAAGAAATCGCACAGTAAATGTACTACATGAACAATTTCTCGTCCCCATTTCTCTTCTCTTTCCCCTCTCCTTCCCCTTTCCCTTCTCTTTCTCCCTCTCCTTCCCCCTTCTTTCTCTCTTTTCTCCCCTTCTTCTCGTCCCCATTTTTCCGCTTTGCCGTCCCCATTTTAGGTGTCCAGGGGGAAGTCTGCCCCCCCCCTGCCCCCCCCCCCCCCCCCCCCCCCCCCCCCACTGGCTACACTACTGCCCAAATGCAAATTAGAGAGGGATGGTCAACTATGCACACTTGACTGCACATTTTTTTGTATTTCTCAGGGTTTTATCAAACTTGAAGTTACGCCCTCGGCTATCTTATAGAGGCCCTGCATAAACTTATCGATAGGCTTTACTGAAAGTAATCAACTATGCACCACTCACCGGAATACAGTCCATTCAGTTTATTCTTTGAATTGACACAGGTCTTTTTGAAAGCGATATCTTTTGAAAATAAAATGAGATTTTTAGCTTCTTGTTATAGTTTTGGTGAACAAAATTCAGTGATCTGCCATGAATCCGGTAAACTATGTTATACACAGGGCCGCTATACCTAACTTTTAAATACTTTCCACTCTACTGTGTCTACCATTGTTTTGCTCATAGTACACCTTATGTGTTCCTGGGTGGGGATGCATAGACCAGGAGATCTGCACTCTGCGGGACATTTCTAAAAAAAATCTGTATTAACTGACATTCATTTACATTGTTTCAAGGACTTTCCTATTTCAGTAGTACAAAGGGTTATTTCATTGCAAAATTATAAGCAGTATCTAAATTCTCCCGAAATACAAACTGGTACTTTTACCTTTCAACTCCGGGATACAGAGTAATAAGTTGATCAATTCCTACTACAAAGGATGGGGTATCTTAGTAAAAAAAATGGAGCAAAAAATTAACAAGGATTAAGGTCGGTGATAGAACCAGGGTTTTTGCAAGAATCACATCCTAGGGTAGCATTTCTTTTGTCATTTGAATGAACTCAACAAATCCTATGATATGAAGTCCAGATGATTGATTCCTCCTATGATTACGTCATCCATCAAAACAACAATACAATGCTGACATTTAAAAGTGGAGTCTCTTCCGTGAAATCTACAATTTGAGGTCCATCTACCTGGAAACCTACCATTAGCAGTCTATTTCAGCAACAATACCGTCATGCACTAAAAAAATGTCGGAATTAGCATGACCTTTCACTGGAAATTACCATTTGGCTCAAAAGCTTTCTAGGAAACATTCCTCAAATCCTGTAGTCACAAATTACATTAAACTGTTGATGTGTATATCGAAACACTTCCATTCCAGACAAAATTGGAAGCACTCTGGAGTGATAATTCACGGAATAATTTTCAAGAATACCAGTAGTAATTTATGACATAACTTAATCACATACATTTCCTAGTAGCTGTTCGAAAACACAACTATAAACAAACAAAACATCGTCGTCATGCACCCAACGCCAGTCGAGAACTAACATTGACGATTGATGCAGCTTAACGTACAGGCGACATTGGAGACTTGCATCACAGCTACACTGGTGATAAGTCACTCTTTAAAAAGTCTTGCTGGCTTTCCTGGTAAAAAGCTGCCAGTATTAGCGAAAAATAACATAGAAAACTACAAAATACCTAGGGGGTCGCGATACAGGCACTATCTTTTATCTGATATGGGTGTGCCATAATTTTTGAATGCCATACTTGTATTATCATCATATTCTACCCTTCTTATGTAATAGCAGAGTGTTGATGTGCCTCTTTTACAGGGCATTTTGCCTCTTTTATAAGGGACACACCATTAGATACTCGGGGGGGGGGGGGGGGCATAGAAGTTTTCTAAATAATAAAAACTTTGCCCACTATCCAGGAAAAACAACAACTTTGCCCACCAACCAGGAAATAATGATGCTAAAAGTTGACCCACTGCTGAGTTTAAAGAAAAACTTGACTCGCCCAACTCAATGTAAAAAAACCCAGTAAAACCGTTAAAAAACACTTTTCCGCCTTTGCAGCCAAAGGCGGCGAAGAAAAAAAATGTTGCGGATTTCGGCGGCGAAAAATAAATAAATCGCCAGACCCCAACTTCCATGCCCCCCTCAAAATCAAATGGTGCGTCCCTAAAGCATTTTGGTATAAAAATGTTATAATATTCTCTGGGTGTAGGATATCTTCTCTCACAACAGATTGTTGATTCTTCACCCACATCCACTACTGACTACTGGAAGGTAGATAAAGGTAGCTAGTAAATAGTTTTGACACCTTCAATTTCACTGGGTCACTCAGACTCCCCCCCCCCCCCCCCCCCCCCCCCCACCCTGCCTGAGAAGGCTTTCCCCCTGATTCCCCAAATGAAATGACAAACTCTACGTATATATACAAACAGTAGTCAGTTATGCCACAACCCCACCCCCCCCCCCCACCACCACCACCCCTGATCATAGGCCTGCCTCCCACCCCCCCCCCCCCCCCCCCCCACAACAGACTGAAAGTAAAAGTAAGCTTTTCAGATGTGATGTTGAAGATAAACCTACAGAGAGATAGACATTGCAGAATTATCGCAGACAACAATATAAACAAATGACCATGGCAAAATGCTACCTTGTTTGAACAAGTTCACAGGTACAGAAATGAGAACAAATTATTAATTTGTCATCAAATTAACAATCGCCCACTCCGATGTTCATAGCTGAAATAGCTTTCTTAATTTGCACAGGGCTGACATCACCATAACCATATGGCGATTGGATCCTAACGAGGGGACTTTTTTCTGCCTTGATCTACAGATACAATTAGCAATTTTTTCTACATTTTACATTTTCCTTCATTTTGTGCCTTTCGATAGGTATTTCTCGGTTTTCAATTATATAAATTTTGCATTAATGTTCGTCTATTTTTTGTGTACAGGTAATGCTGTTGTACATAATATGGCATTTTATAATCAGAACTGATTGAACATTCAGAGTACTTATGTGAACTGGAAAAAAGATACTGTTCTACCGCCGTCCCGACTAATTTTTTGACAATTTTCCGACTAATTTTTTGACAATTTTGAGATATGTTAATGATACCAATCAACCTCCTACCCCAGGAGGGTTATTGCCCAATCAATAATTATGTTCACCGTCAAAAGGGACCAACTTAAGGGCTATCTATGCGACACCTGTTTGAATCTTTACTATAATACTTGCACATCGTGTATTAATGTACCGTTGCTCCTCCAACCATGCATAGCCTCTACACTATGTACAGATAGCACCATATAGCTATAGCTCTATCATCATGCAGGTTTTCACATGTCATACACATGTGTGCGTATACATACATGACGTCATTACACAGCCCAGCTATCTGATAACCCAGGTGACGTCATATGGGATAATTATGTAGATGTGTACACGGATTCGTGCGTGTGTGCGTTTTAAATCTATTCATTTGGGACATCCATAAGTATTTTTCACCCTGTAATCGGTACTTTGTATAGGGAAAAAGTACAAACATCTGAATAACAAAATCGCGGTATGAATACACTACGAAATATATATTTCTAAATCAACGAAAAACATCAACCCTGTTCTATGGGTGGGCGGAGGACTTTTGGTCGATCGGTCAGGTGTTTTTAATTATTTTATTTTTGGCTAAGTGTTTTTATGGCTTTTTTCCAACATTTATTTTTCAAAACACAAGAGGAACGATTAGAATGTATAAGTGTCATATAACTGAAAATGTTTACCCTTCAGTATATTTAAAAAATGCATAGATCAACAAAATATTACTTAAAACTAAAATCAAACTAAAAAAGCATAGAGTAAAAAGGTAAATTCCACACTGCCAAATGACAAAATGATAACTTGTATGCTATTTTCAATGGGTAGGGGAGGGGCATTTAGTGGGCATGCTTGTTATTATTTGAGAAACAATATCGATGGATGGATTTTTCAAATTATATCATGTATAATAATTTTGGAAATAAGTGGGAAAATACCCTCATTTCATATGGTGAATGTTGACTTCAGAGGAAATACACATTTAGGGGTGACTGGAAAATCTTTGGTCACACATGATAGTTGACAATTTGAATTTCAACATTTTGCTATCTTTAGAAGACAGCATTTATTATCTAGCAATTGTGACTTGAATTGATTTTGAAAATGTTGCTATATTTAAGACAGCATTTATTATTCAAGCAATTTTGTCTTGAATTGAATTTGAATATTTTGCTATCTTAAGAAGACAACATTTATTATTTAAGGAATTGTGTCTTGAATTGAATTAACAAATTTGCTATCTTAAGACAACAGCATTATCAAATTGGTCCTAAATTTTACAATTTGGTGTTGCAATCTAAACTGCTTGATCACTCATTAAAACCAATACTTTTTGGATCATTTCAACCAAAGAGTTTGACGACCGATACATAAATTGGTGACTTACCTGAAAAGATTTCATTGTTGGATCACAGATGGACATGAAAGAAAAACAGAAAAGAGACATAAAGAATTTAGAAGAAAAATACAATATGCACAATTTTACTTTTAACACTATGAAATCCCGCATGTAGGTGGGTGACTTGAATAACATTTGACGGGGGCTGTGTGCCTGAAGCTCCAAAATCTGTTGAAACGGTATTCAAGTACCTCAACCTCCACCAAACCCTGAAGTTTACAGTTCTTAATTTGAAGCCAAAATCTCCCTATTGAGAATATACCCACTACAACTCTGTTGCTATGCCTTGTAAGTTATTCCCTCATTTCGTCAAGGAATGGTCATATATGGCACTACTTGTATGCACATAGTCAATCTGGGATTCAAGTAGTCTCTATGCGGTTTTGTGGGTGGAAAACCGCACACCGCAATCCCTAGATGTACGCTACTTAGTAGTGTTACGACTGGGATTGCTGATGTGATGTCATCACTGGGTAACCACAGAGCAAATGATTTACAACTTGTTTCTTGTTAAATTATTAACAAGGATTGTTACATTATTAGGAGTTGATTATGCTATACAATATCAGATCAGGGGGCGGGTAGCATAAGCCTCTCCACCAAATTATTGACACTATTCATTACATAACAGGTTTGTTACGCTATCTAGGGTTGGATCGCTTAACCCGAATAAAAACAATACTTGTTGCATAGTGGATTGGTTATGTTATGCAGGGGGTGGATAGCATAAGGCTGTTTATTAAATGATGAACAACACTCACCAAATTATGTACCACACATGTTGTACATTGGGTTTGCTACATTATAAGGAAGTGGAAAGCATAGGAATCTTTGCCAAATTATTTACCATACATGTAATATATATTTGGGTTTATTTTACCAGCAAGGAAAGATTGCATGAGACTCTTTATCACATTAGAAATATTCATTTGATAACAGGTTTGTTATGCTATCAGGGGTAGAAAGCATAAACCTGTTCACCATATTCTAAACCATATATGTTGCACATTGGGTTTGTTATTCTATCATGGCGTAGATATCATCAGATTCATAACCAAATTCTCAAATGTACATATAATCCCATATCGGTTTGTTACACTACCAGGGGGTGGATAGCACGCGGACTCATCACCAAACTATTAACCATATATATATGTGTGTTGAATAGTGGGTAACATGTACTTGTCGATGTGTAAGCTACTTTATCTCAGTTTGTCAAAATCTATAGATTTCCTGTAACTGTTTGTCGCACATGAATCATTACAAGTAAGAATTCACAGAAATAAAGGATTGCAGAAAATAACAAACAAATATTCCACATGCTAATGGCTATTGCTACTAGAATAAAAGTCCTGAGATGCATTATGTATACTCTATTTGCTGTCTTAAGTAGACAGCACATTGTTGACAGAAATTATTCTAAGCATTAGACAATGAGTTAAGCACATGTTTCTCCAAATCACATCTTGTGATTACAGAATCCGATTTCTTTCAACATGGTATCATTTCAAAGCTTAAAATGTGCTCTTTCAAGTCATACCAATAACTCAGATTTGTCCTGGGCCTTCAACATGTCCATTTTGATGTGACGGGTAACATATTCTCTACATTTGCTTTCTACAGAAGAAAGATAGTGGTTACTTATAGGTGTTATCAATCAATTGATTTATCATGTTAACTCTATTTACTGTCCCCAGTAGACAAAACCTTTTTTATTATCTGTCAAATGTATTATCATTCATCATTGACACATTATGCATTGCCACATGCTTACATTACCTATCATTCACATATCAAGATCATTAATTAATTCATCAACACTTTCTTCAATGTATGTTTACATTACATATCATAAATCTATATAGCATATCAAATATATCTTGTTAATACATCAAACCATGTTTGTTTTGAGGTGGGGTTTTTTTCTTCAAGATTGTCACATACAAATCAAAAGATGTTCTAAACATTCAAAACATCTATAATTTTATCATTTCCTCATGTTCAACTGTTTTAAAATAAATATATCATTGTTTTAATGCTTACAATTTACTGTACCTTGCATAACTTTGCAATTTATTATAACTGACCTATTCATTCACTTGTTTTATTCATATACAAATATCCTTTTTTTTTACATTCCAAATATAATTCATTCATTCATGAAAACTCATATTCTTACAAATGTTTGCCTCTCAATTATTTTTTTGAATATGATAGTCAAATGATCACGTTTAAGATAGACTAACCAGGGGTGTGCCACTGAGCTTGCCGATCGGGTCCACTTTTAAATTGAACTTAGTCAGCATAGAATTGATGGCGCTATACTGATAAGGCGTGATTGTAGCAGGAATTGTAGCAGACGATGGTAAACACGAACGGTCGTTAATTTTGAATTTCCATTACTTTCAATGTAACAATGGATTTTGCCCGGGATATTGATTATATGACCCCATATAATTCATCACACGTTGGAACTAAATTATTTCATCCAAAAATCGCTGGAGTTGGATAACCAACTCTAGTGTCAGTATCATTTTTTGACAGCAAGCTGTGTGTAAATCTACCGCGTGCGTGCACAGCGCCACCAATTCTATGCTGACTAACACGCCGGTCACCGACGCATTCCAGATGATTATCATAATTTATTATAATATTCAAAAGGACCGTTTTCGCTACGTACGTTAGTATACGACTTTCCTATCCCAAAATTAATAGTATCCCTGGACTAACCTTGCTGTCTTCAGTAGATAGCACTGGTAAGTGGTCGCAAAAAGGAGCTACACAATAAGTGTATCGTTTCATGACCAGTGATTTCTTTATCTTGCATTAAAATTGCTGTTTAAAGTTGAAGTCTTTCATGGACAGTAATTTGTTAACCCCCTGGGGTCTACCTGTCTATCTTACAGTGGTTCTGATTGGTTTATTACAAGATGCACTCATATGAATAGCCAATTCAAATGCAGCTTGTAAAATTGTTTCACTCCCATCTTTATCAGGGATACAATTTTTCTAACAATGTCACTCATTGGTTCAATAAATGATGTATCCATCTTATTAACCAATCGGCCGGTAGTTCTCAGGGGGTTAACCTTACTTATGAATCTAGGCCATCGGCATTTTGTCATTACCAGTTTAGTCAGTATCAAAATGTGCGAAATATTCGGTTCATATCTACACACACAATTTGGGCATTGTACACTGAGTTGTTCATATTATTTATATACAAGTCCTATCTTTCGTAGATATGTGCTATTTCGACGCTCTAATGCACCATGTTTTTCATATTAACCACATTTGTTGTCTTCTGTAGATAACACTAGATGTGGTGTTGTTTAGTTTAAAGTCAAGTGGTTACCATAGTAACTACTGTATTCAATGGAAAGCAACCAAAACAAATCATAGATATAATAGGGTTGAAAATTTGCAAATTATCTTCAGGTCTACACATCTGCAAGAATCAAAATCTCCTTGGTGAGAATCAACCTGATCTTTGCACTGTGGTCCAGGTAACAGGCAGGCAGACCCATAGGCTTTAAGTAAATACAATTAATGACATCATAATGACCTTAAGAATACGGCAGAGTACAACAGATGATTGAATGTGTAAGAGAGACTGCAACTAACTGTATGCATGTCGTGACTAACACTGTTTTCATCTGCTAACACTCGGATTTAATTAACGGACGTACACATAGGCTAAATGCTATCTTCAGTAGATAGCTGCATATATATTAGTTGTGATGTTATAATTACTATATCGTCGATATATATCATGCCAATAATGCTTTCGCCGGACCCAACAAATGTACACACACATAAATGCTTTCTTTAGTAGATAGCCGCATTCATCTGACACTGTGCAGTGATGTCATAGCCTGTTTCAATGATTGCGTCTCATTATCATGCCCTGGGGCGTTAGTACGCGAGCAAATGCAAATCCCAGCTTTTCAGCAAATCTGTTGCGCTGATCACTGAAATACACTCTGACGTCACTGCCCAGAGTTCGATGAACCAAGTATAGTTGTGATGTTTTAAAGCTATTATTACATTATCATCAACCATAACACTTAAAAACTATGCATATAAACGATACATGACGTCTTCATTAGATCCCTCCCCCCAAACTGTCATGATCATTAGCCCTTGTTGCTGTCTAAAGTATATTTCACTTGAACACTACACTTCTAAACAGGAAACGCTTCAGACAATAACATTGCGTACTTTGGATACTTAGAGTAACAGCTACATGTATAAAACCATTATTACTACAGTTTATTCAGTGCCAAAAGGCAAGAAATATTAGACAGTGTGATGAGATAGCGGCCTCTTTCAGTTTCCGATCCTAGCCTCCATTTTGACCACCAATTTTGGCGCATACAAGCATTATACGCATACAGTTCCCAATGCGCATACAGTTCCCAATGCGCATACAGTTCCCAATGCGCATACAGTTCACAATGTTGCACCATGCCAGTGTTATGAGCGCCCATGCTTTGCTGAAATTATTCGCTGCTGTAAGCAGATTCGCCAATTTTGGAGCTGACTGAACATTATCTTCATATTAGTTAGCACTAAGAGAAAAAGCAAACAACCTTTACACTTTCCACGCGGCTATTGGTTTTACCTTATACAAAACAGATTTTTCAGAAACCTTTCCCGACTTTTAAGGTCTATCCAAAGGATTATTGAACCAATACTAGGCATGTTTGTACTTATTTCAATGCATTTCTCATAGTGATTCCAAATATGGTTATGAAATTTAACAATTTTGACATTTTTGAAACATTTTGTGAAATTTTGGAATGTCGTCTGCAGCCGCCTGCCGCGTGGAAAGTGCTAAGGGGGTGTCGACCCTCAGCATAGCCTCCATACAACTGCTGTAACTTATTCATTATTCATTTAATCTTATAAAAGTACTACATTTTTTTGCAGAGAAGGGTTCAATGAATCCAACCATGATCATGAAATTGACCATTTTGGAAAAAATTATAAAAACATGTTTTTTGACCCATTTTAGGTTCTGCAAAGATAACTCAAAAAATCTGTTGTCAAATTTTGTCATACTAGTTAAATTATAATCCTTTACAATTCCCTGGGATTTTTTTTTTAATATCGTATTTATTTTTTTAATTAGAGACCAAAAAGGGAAAACAAATCTGATTTGTTACCTCCAAAATCATGAAAATCATGAAAATCATATTTTTGGCACATTGCCGTTGGACACTTAAGTTGGATCAGAGACAGAATAGAGGATCTACCTCATCGTAGGAAATCTCGGAGGATTGTGACACACAAAAGGCGAATCGCGACCGATCCCATACACGCGGGGAGGGTTCCGATGAATGTAACAGCCGGTCCAATGTCGCAAGCTAGCCAAGTGGAGAACCCGCGCGAACCAGGAATTAACAACTGGCAACTTAGTGCCGTTGGCAAATGCGATTAGTTTTGATTTCACCTCAACTAATTGGTATTGTTAGCACTTTTGGGTCTATAATTCAAAAAAAAAAAATATATTCAAAAACGAACAAAAGCTTCCTAGGGAATGGTATTAGGATTATAATAAAACTAGTATGACAACATTTGACAAAATAAATTTGTGTTTTTTATAATTTTCTCCAAAATGGGCAATTTCATAATCATGGTTGGATTCATTAAACCCT
Source organism: Ophiura sarsii (assembly GCA_035610835.1). Lineage (NCBI taxonomy): Eukaryota > Metazoa > Echinodermata > Ophiuroidea > Amphilepidida > Ophiuridae > Ophiura > Ophiura sarsii. The sequence goes on from CM069453.1 coordinate 44,280,486, forward strand.
TTTCTGCCAAAAAATGTATACTTTTATATAGATTAAATGAATAATGAAGAAGTTACAGCAGTTGTATGGAGGCTATGCTGAGGGTCCACACCCCCTTAAGGTTGTTTGTTTTATGGAGGCTGTAACCCCCCCCCCCCCCCCCCCCCCCCCTTAAATCCCTTAAATTATTATGTTCAGTATTACAGCACTTGGGCACTTGTAAGATGTTGTCTCCAGTAGATAGCAACTGGGTAGGCCTACAGATACACAAGAAAAACATCTACTACTTTGGCCTGGATAAGCAGTCATTACTATCGTCAGTAGATAGGACTTGGATAAAAAGCACATAAACAAAAAGAAACAGTACTTAGATACAAACCATACAACCCAAAAGAGTAAATTTAATATTTTGGACATTTTTAAATTCTATATTCAGTATAGATAGCATTTAGCACACAACCGATTTAAGACCAAATTATGTTCACAGTATTTGTAGCACATGGACACCTCGACGATTCTGTCAGGGAGATTATATAATGGGAGAGGAAATTTCGAATCGCAAAACTGAAGCCTCCTATATATGGGCATGCGAGCGTGAGTACGCGCGATGTAACTCTTGAAATGAAGCATTATCTTGACAACGAACGCTATGATTGACAGCACGAAAGTCCTTATAAGGGACATTGAGACGCGTGGTGTACCTTTTGCATAATGAGGGCGCGCAATGTACCTCTTAGAAAGGCTTCAATCTCGGCAATGGGGAGTCTGTGTACAGTGGCACCGGCCTGATTCTGTCTTCAGTTCTCATGCTGCTGCAAGTGTATATAAACTCTATGCTCTCTGTGCAGTGGTGTCTGTAGGTATTTCAGTCATGTATGGGTCTTAGTAAGCCTGTGTTGAAAGAACCCCGGCATTTGCACACATGTTCAGCTTTTATTAAGACAGACTGATGGCACTTCATGAAGCATGGTTGATGCTATCTTCAGTAGACAGCACTTCAGCACATGCAAGAAATACTCATGGAAAATTTTGTCTTCAGTAGATATCACTATGTGGACATTTACTTGGTCATCTGTACATACAATTTAGTCTTGAGAAGATAGAACTGGGATCGTACACCCTAGGTGTAAATGAGAATGAATTTGGTTGACTTATGGGGAGGGAGGGGAGGATAGGTAAATTTTAGAATGCTGAATTTCATGTTTTTGTGTTCTATTATTTTCAATAAAAAAAGACACAAGCAACTAGTTTTGCCAAATATTTCATGTACATTTTAATTAAAACATTAAAATGTTTGTATTGGTCTAAACACTCAAAATATACAGTACAAAATATACAGAAAGCAAAAGTTGAATTTACAAAGCAAAATTTGGACTTTACAAAGCAGCAAACTTTGGGCTCTAAGTTAAAGAGACAATTTAAAAAACTGCTGAAATATTTGTAAAAACATTTTAGGTGAAAAGGAATTTGGATTTATGACTAAAACGAGTGAATGAATGGTGTAAAGGGGAGGAGAGACAGTGGTCAATGGAAGAAATTATAGTTTTATATGCAAAAAAACACATGTTTATGGCACTTAAAAGATGACATTGCATATATTGAGCATGGTGCTTTTGGATAGAAAATATCTCCCATGCAGACTGACTGTGATAATTATCGGAGCACACATGGTCGGCCGAGCTAGGCTTTACATCCATCCATCCGATGGTTACGTCAAACACACGGGGGACGTGTTATGTCAGGATACGGCAGCCTCTTTAATAATTACATAACAGTCTGACATATAGACTTCAATCTTTAATGTGCCTGGGCACACAGGGGGGACGATGATTGGGTGGGATAAAAGGATAAGTATGTGTGCCATTTGCTTTGCATGGATTGGGCGCTTACATGTACGGACAGCCAGACATATATCGCTCTTTGATTTGCTCTTTGAGGTCAGGTCTGAATTCATGTATGTGTGAGTTATGCCGTATTGAGAATTTATACATTTATTACTGGATACTGCATATCACACGCTTATATAACCATTATCATGTTGGGTTGCACAATGCCTGTCGTCTAAAAACAAAACTATACAATCTTATTATAAAACATGTAGTATTTCTAGATGCTAGCAGCTATTAATGTTAAGAAAACCCAGATTATATGTAAAGCTTATCTCTCCTCCTTAATGGGGGAATTAGTAGGGCAAAGAGCTGTGATGCAAGTGCAACAGTGAAACCCATCAATCATTAGCGAAGCATGCCAAAGACAAATCGTCTTGCTTTTATAAAAACGTTGTAATAAGCATCACTGTATACTAAACCAAAGATATGCACGCACGACTTCTACCTGCTGTTGCATTAACATGTATAGGTAATTTTTCTCACAAGGAGCATATTGTCTTATAAGTTTATGAGAGAGAATACTAGGCCTATATAATACTGCCGGGGTTGCACTGCCGTCTATGGCCTACCCTGGGACTCCGTGACAGATATTGTAAATGACCCGACACGACAGGTTACGGGAATGCCAGCCCGATAAAGGGCTCTGTGGCTTAACCGCTTCGGGGAAAAGTGGTGGAGGACTCTCGGCTTAAAGTGTGCACTGACTGGGTGATTCTCAATAGAGCCTCACTCATTGACGTCATACAGGGTACTGTGTATCACTGAAGCTAGCGAGCCCCTCTAGCACGCTGCACTGGGTTGCCAGTCTATTCTTGACAAGCTGACACTTCTTGTTGGACATGGAAATCACAATTTTTGTTCCAGAAATGGATATTATTATAATTGAGAGAAACCAAAAGACAAAATAACAATGTTATAGTTTGGATAACATAGGAAACGCTGATGCTAATAGTTGCTGAATAGTTTGAAAGAATTAAAGGTAATGGTACTCGCACAAAATTTGCAAGTCAGATTGATAACTGAGAAATAGACCACAGCTGGAATCACATCATAAATCTATCAAATATTGTGGTTTAGAAAGTAACGATGAACACTAGGTACCTGTGCGCTATTTGGAAAAAAACATAATTGAAATAGAAAGTGGTTTTTTTAAGGCATTATTTGTCCCAAGAAACAACATTTAATATGATCAATTTTCGTGAATTCATCTCAATGCGCTATCTACTGAAGATAGCAAATTGCGCTAATGGTTAATGATGATGTTATGCCACGAATGTACCCTTACTTGTTAAGATAGGTGTTCTTTACTGAAAACAGTTACACTACATTATCACTTACAGCATATGACATGCATGTCATACGTGAATGTACTTCAGATATGTGCTGTCTACTGAAGACAGCAAATCTGCTACACGACGTATAATTCAAGAACATCGCCAAATTATGACTTACAGTAAATGATGGGCATATGTTTTACTTTGCTATTCATTTAATTGACCCTCCAAACTAATTATGTGCTATCTCCCGAAGACAGCAAATTAACTGCAAGTCTGCAAGAGTGTTTGGTCTATAAGACTTGAGGTTGATTGTAAAAGTATAAAGAATCTTTGACTGAATAACCAATAAATTATTCAATAAAATTGAAATATCCAACACACCTTTATCATTTCTATCTTAAAAGATGTCTGCTTCCGAGTGCTATCTACTGAAGATACAAAACAATGTATAGATTATATTTGTTTGCTCTGTCCTACAAATTAAAATAGCAGATGTTGGATTTTGTGTTTTTGAAATAAGACAAATTAATTGATGTGGTATTTTGTTATTTCAATGAATCACAGATTGTTGCCTGATTTGAATTTCACACTTGATACATTCAGTAGTATGCAAATGCAACAACACATTTTAATTAAGTAGACATAGCCTTAATATTAAAACAAATCTAGACAGCTATCAAACATGGACCGTTTATTAATTTCTTAATAAGTAATACATATTATGGCATTTACAGATTGCTACCTAATCTGATTTTCACATTTGATACATTGAAATATGCAATATAGCCTTAAACATTAAAACAAATCGTAATAGTTGTTTTAACTTGGACTATCATTTTACAAATTTGATCAACAATACACATAACATTGCAATTATTAGAGTCAAAATAATTTCTAGAAATAATTGCCGTGTTAAAAAAATCAATTGAATACCCAATTGTTATCATTGTGTGTAAATCTTTCTTGTAGTGGGACAACCCCCCTAAACCCATCTTCACGTTGCCCTGTAACAGTGTATACCCAGCCTCCAATAATAGTGGAGTGAGGGCCTGGCCAGCCGTTATACGTCACATGATGCTGAGTTGTATATTCAAGCATTGACATTTGTATGGATAGGAGCCTCTGCTTACGTACATAACGTTGGGGAGGGTAGGCCAAAAATAGCGTGTGTCGTCTGTTAGCCTGACTGCCTGCATGCAAAGAATCTACATAGCTAACTATTCAACCTACCCCATGTGACCCTAAAGCACACACACTATTGGTGGTGGATGCTTAAATTGCATGCAGACGTCACACAAGCGATTGCTTTACGCTATTTTGACATCATCCTCATCAATATCCCGATAAAACTTTAGCGTTCATTTTTGCCATTTTATATATATATATATATATATTTATTATCTGTGATGACGTTTGAAAGTTAGGTGATCGGCTTAAAAATGTGATCCAAATAAAGCCGGTATGACACCAAATGATCAATTTTTTTGAATGTGAAATTGAAATCAATCTATCCATTTTAAACATGTGTTTCATTAATAATACATGGTATCAAACTAAAACATTTTGTCCTCTCTTTGTACTTTGCAATCCCACCAGTTGACAGCACATGCTAATACCTCGGGAGTTGTACAGTACATCATAACACCCTGCACCCAATACTGACCAAATATCACACACAATTATCGTTTGACATCATCTGCATCTGCTGTTGCTGCTGCTGCTGCTATAAAGGGTAAAAATACGTACTAATGGGAAAAACAACAACAAAATACTACAAGTGCGCGAGTCTTGGGAAAAGTCCACTCGTATCCCAATTGAATTGAGCTATACTTGCCGAGCACGGTAAGAAACAATTCAATTTGCCCGTTTCTCGGAACCCGGCACTAACTCGATAAGAATCTATAATATCACTCTGCTACGTCATACACAGCTGATCTATGCGATATTTGCACATTTCAGCGTGGCAGGATCGCTGACTGGGCTGACTGACCGATTCATATACTGACCGATGACAAACAGATCGACTGACGGATGGACAGTTAGTCTGACAAACAGACACATTAGATCAAGCGAAGACCGACTGATCTATTCTATACACAGCTTTTTGTAATTTATTTATGAGGTATCAGCATATAAGAAGACAATAAAGGGTTGAAATCACCTATGTCTTCACCCATTAGATCACATAGAAAAATAGCAAATTTAACAGTTTAATTACTAGATTTTGGGCAATTCTATCTTTCTGCTAGCTACCCTCTGGAGTGATATTATACTCACTGCAAGTTATGAACTATTACTGGGACATCCCATTTATGATACAAGTATAAAGCTTGTATCCCAGCTATATAATATGAGGTGCATAGAAAACAAACGGAATAACATATAGCTGTAGTGATGTTCTGTATATCAACACGCAGCCCATACACCTTGGAACGCATCTACAGATATACAGCTTGAATCCTAGTTAGTGGTAAGCTGTTTTACACAAAAGCTACTACACAAATCAAGGACATTAAAAAAATGAAGGCAAATACTATGCTATTTACATACAAAAACACTAAAGAGATGTTTGAAAATCTGTAACTGTTTTTACCCAAAATTCCACATCTCATTCCATGTGATTTTGATATTAAACCGGCAACCCAGAGCACCCAGTAAAACGCTAACTGCAGTATGACGTAGTAGAGAGTACTAGGTACCTGTACAAATAGCGCAATGCTGCATGCCGGCGTATTCAATGTCAGATCAATATGTTACCAATCTAAAATGACTGACTCCCAAAGCTTCTTGCTAGAGCGTGCTATACTAGCCGTGCGAGCGTACGTACGTACGTAGTTCTTCTGCTGTAGATATTGCAGGTGGTAGCATGTTTTGAGTGGTGGTAAAGTGTTAAATTTCCCCCAGTTATATCTACCAATAACCTCGGATATTTTTTTTTGGGTAGGGATGTGCCGCCAGCAAAATGAAAATTGACCAAAAACATTTACCAATGGATGGGGGAAATATTTACCGAAAACCCATCATTTTCCTATACATTTGACAGATTTTGCTCAAATTCCCGTGAAAAACAGCAAAATTAAAGATTTTAAACACATACATTACTAAATATGGCTATGAACCAGATGGGTGAAAAATGGAACCCTATTTGTTGGTACATCCCTGTAACCTCATATCCACTATATATCCCCTGGGCAAATAACGTAGGAGGTTGGCTGTCCATGTGGGGTTTTGGATGGAACAACCTGATGATTGAATTGATTATTTTAAATTTGTTGTTTGTGTAGATATTTGAAACATAACCACCCACTTTATAACCATGCCTGAATATAGTCATCACGGTCGGATAGATCTCTTAAATGTGGGTGATCCATCACTTTACCTTTTTCTCATCAGAATTGAGCGTTTGATATCAGAAGAAAGACCATTTTCTTATTATCCCTGCAAATGTTTAGGCCTGAGAGAGATGCATCCATTATAAACTGCTCAAAAAAGTTCAGAATTTGTTTTCAATCACAATTTGTTCAAATATCTTGGGATAAGTTCATTTAGTGTAATACATCATTTGAAAGCTGATGTGTTATCTTTACAATGATATCCAATTTGAAGCAATCCCTTGCTCTAGTGCTCAGCCACATGCTTGAGAACAGGGGGAGGTCGCAATCTGAAAGTGACAAAATCAACACTATTTTGCACTTAAAAATCAATAGATCATCACACTACACTGTAGTGGTCAATGTAACACTTCTTTGAATAGACGACAAAGATGTTCTTTTGAGCAAGAAATAGTGTTGATTTTGGCACATTCAGATTGTGACCTCCCCATGTTCTCATTTATGGTTGAGTTCTCACTTCTGGTGTGTGTATCCAGTGATGTAAACACTCAATGATGGTGCAAATGATGAGGGGTGCGATTCTTGTTCCATTTATGGTTGAGTTTTGACGAGTTCTCACTTCTGGTGTGTGTATCCAGCGACCAGTGATACGGCATGTTTCTAACTGATCAGAACGCCTGCTTTGGTCCGGTATGATCTACCTGTTAAGGTAGATCACGGATGCCATCCCCATACCCGGCAACGGATGATCTGGGATCAGTGTGATCCACCATGATCAACCTTAATCCACCATAATCCACCATAATCCACCATAATCCACCATAATCCACCATGATCCAGAAAAATAGCACCAGTGGAAACACAGAATGTTGACACACCTTTACTACTTAAGATTACAATGGGAGAGGAAAGGAGGTGGGGTGGGGGGGGGGGGGCAATTATAAGAGAACATTTCCCCTTGTCCGATCTGTCACCACCACAATATCATAATACGGCTTTCCACACTTTGGATGATGGATCGTTGCTACGTGGAGACGAATTTAAAATGTACAAGAAATTTGATTGATAATCGGTCATTGGTTTCACACAGAGAAGTGGCCCATTTGTTGGCGATGGATCGTTATAGCGACTGTTAATATTGCGCCTACAAAAGGATGACCGATTGTCCAAAGAGTGATGGTCAGGCCAGTATGAAAAGGCTTAACGGTAAAAAGTGTTTTACATGAAAAAGATTAAAAAACCATCACCACACAAAGTCATTTACCAAATTGACAATCATAATATAATGATCCTCATGTGGGGGTGGGGTGCCCTTTAAAAAAAACCAGTGTGAGGGGTCGTTGGCTGTCTGCACCATAAATAATGACAGATAACAAACAATAACAAGACGGGACTGATAAAGCAAAAAAAACCACATGAAATAACCATTCACAGTAGCGTATATTAAAGTATCAATTTTCAAACATGGGGGCGGGGAAAAAATGGACTGTTTTAATTATCTCATTGGTGTACGTGAGACAGATCAATGTCATATATCTTTTATTCATATAAGAAATCACAGGGAACAAAATAACAAGCTCACCTGGATGACTTGACACTGATACTGGGAAGAATCCAGAGGGGGAAATCCATAATATAGTGTGTGACGTCTGTACACCCTTGTTAAATACTGCCCCGTATGGTAAGGGTGGGGTTGGGAGGGGGGAGGGCACCAAAGGCACATATTGAATGCTAGAACAAACAGACGATTCATAGTACATTTTTGAGATCACAAGATAACATTCATACTGTGAATTGGTTATAAAAGTTTTGATTTTTTTTCTTCTTTCTGACCCCCCTTTCATGGCAATAAGGCATTCTGGTATGTTGTCATAATGTTTAGGCACATTAGTGGTACATTATCAGGCACACAAAAGAGATTGTCTCAGAAGACTGTGGAGCGTATAGCTGTTTAAAATTTGCATTTCAGCGCATGGCTTTTTTTCTTCTCCAACTGACTCCAGTGATTTATTGGACTATACTTCTTCAAATTTTAATTTCGCATTGTAAAGTACCATATCAGCTTAATTTTCTTGCTTTCAAGAGTAAAATTGCCACATTCAAATAGAAGTCAAATACAGTTCAGTTCAACAAAATGTGATTTTTGTTTGCAATATGGTATTTTAAAATATACTTTTCACAGAGCCCGTCTCATGTTTCACAAAAAGATACCGCATTTAGCATAGCATTTGTTATTTCTTTTTTTTAAATCGCATTTCACATAGCCTTTTTTCAGGTTTCTTCCGAGACAAACTTTTTGTCTCGTCAGACTAGGCCTAAGCATCTGGTGCAGCCATGTATTTTAGTGTTTATGTCCGCAATTCAATGACATTTTAAAGTTTTTGACACATGGTCCTGTGTAGTGCCATCAGTTGTGTGTGTTGCCCATTGGATATTCTTCTACGTTTAGCGCATATCAGACACCAAGATAGAGGGGGCTGTTCAATATTTGCTCATGATTCATTGGTATTGTAAAAACAGTTCTAATTTCAGTTGAACCTAATTAGGTTCAAGTAAGAGTATCAGATATTTTGAAGGAAAGATGGACCCAAAATAAATTTCTTTTAACATTTGTGATTGGTTATGCTAAACACCTGTCTACCATTGACGAATATGAGATTTTGACAATATCCAACAAAATAATAAAACAAGCTTTTGATAACATTTTAGTTTTTAAAATTAAAAAGGAGGGGTGTTTCACCCTATTCAACCAGTGGCTGGAATGATGAGAATGACTTGGTGGGCGAACCTGCCCGGTGGGCGTACATGACCCGGTCTGTTCACCCTATTCAACCAGTGTCCGGAATGATGAGAATGACTTGGTGGGCGAACCTGCCCGGTGGGCGAACACGACCCGGTCTCCCTTACTGTATTTTTGAAAATATTAAGAAAAGAAGATATGCCTGGCAAACAAGAAATATGTCTTGAAGTAGTACATGCATAATTTACCTTATATGCAGGCGTGGAGCCGGGGGGAGGACTATGGGGCGGGGCGCCCATCATCTTTAAGCGTTAAAAAAAAGGGGTCTGACAAGTGACACCGTTCCTACCACTACTTTTGTGTGTGTTAATTTTCAAAAGCAGAACCATTATTACGGCTTGGAACATTTTGTTGATCTGAACTCCTCAAAAATTGGTGTGGTTTTGACGTAAAACCAAGCTTAAATTTATGCATACTGCTAACATGCATTCACTCACTATGCAAACAATGTTACTATGACGTTATTCCAACTAGGAGGGGGGTTCCCCTCATTTCTGATCACATACACACATATTATTTTTTTCTGTCACGTAAAATGAATACATACATACATACATTGTGTAAACAATGTATATTAATGACGTCATTATGACTGGAGGCTCCCCTCAATATCTGATCACGTACGCATGCTTAATACAATAACACAAATCTAAATGTAACAGTCCAAGTCATACACAAATAGTAGGATTAACTTCTAGCCATTCTATAGAAACCAGTAAAATGGTTTACTTATGAGTTGTAGAGCCTTGACAAAAAACCTGGGTTTCTCTAACATGTGATATGTATATAGTTCAACAAATGACTTCATAGACATTGTCTAGTGCTTTGCTGTATTGATAATTGTGTGAATAACTTTCTGTGGTTGGCATGTATGAAACACAGCGAAACCGGCCCAATCCATTTTATGATCTCTTTGGCTGAATAGTAAAGACTTATGCTGAGCTAAGCTCGCACGAGGAGTGCCCATCTCTCTCTTTCCTTAACGTTTGGGCCAGACTCCTCAATGTAATTTTGGCTGTAGGGGTTCGCCACTCCTCCCACACAGCGAGTCTGTTTTACTTCCCAACATTAATTAATGCCGGTACCATTTATTCACCTGGGTGAAGAGAGGCAAGCGTGGTAAAGTGCCTTGCCCAAGGACACAACACGCTGGCCGCAATGGGACTCGAACCCACAACCTTTGTATTGTGGCGGGAGAAAGTATCTGCTGGATCACGCATGCCTGGTTGAATAGACACAACTTTTTAATCAAAGCAGTAAAACACATCAGCTAAATTGTTTCTGATAGCCAACATATTACAGAAGATCTTGATCTTCTCATTAAGAGTAGACATAAACACAATTTCTATAAAATCCATTGCAACAGCCTTTTTTCATGACGTCATTCACTATCTGGGGGTTTCCCCTCATCAAATGATCACGTACACACTAGATATGGGTCAAGCATGCTGTATACATACATTTATGCAAAACCACATTGCTATATTAATCCTTATTTACGATAGATTCATGCATAGATATATTTATCCTATATTAGCCCACACTAGTCAAGCAGCGTGGAATCCTGTGGGTGTTACCAGCAGAGCAACTCGTAGTAGTAGTAGTAAACAACAGCTCAATAAACTAGGCACATTATCAAACCAACCACTGCACAGTGGCATAGCTACTGGGGGCGGTGGGGGGGGGGGGGGGGCGGAATTGCCCCCCTGACCGAAAAAATCCCTTTGTGCCCCTACCCCCAGCCCTATTTATGCCCCGTCCCAGTCTCCGAATGTAATAATACTAATAATGATGGGGGGAAAGGCGCCGGTATCCGCCATAAATGGCGCTCGTGGCGCTTATGCAAAATTTACAAACAAATTATACAGTCAATAGAGCGCAAAACATGTCAGATGACCACAAAAAGATTATTGAGTAAAAGTCACTTTAAATAAGTGGGGTTTTAAGTGCAATGGACTCTATCCATGGAGGATAGGGTGGCCACGGGGCCGAGATAGATTTTCTTTATACTTTCATATTTGATAGACCTTAACCCGAAACTAACATATCTGGAAATATTTTGGAAAAATAATCCTTGTTACCATGGGAATAGCCAAAATGGCATTTTCGGACGATTATTGCCATTTTGGCATTTTTAATCTTTCAATTTTTCAAATTTTGAAGCCTGCGTAACTATTGCACTCAGTGGTCATGATTTTTTTTCATTACAAGCTATGGGTAGATAGATACTTAAATGCTTCATTGAATGTATCCAAAAAATTGCCAGGTGTCACGGAGGGTTATACCATTTATTTGAAATAGGGGTGTTTTTCAACTTTTTCAAAGTATGCAAATATACCAATTCTGCATAGCTTACAACCCACATGGTAACGCTCCGATTTCAACGTGGACCATGTCATGATGAGATGAGACATTAGTCTTATCAAAAATGTTAATTTGAGTTTGGGGAAAATACTTCCTGTATATGCAGTGTTGCCAGACATTTTCACCAAAAATCACATTTTGTTCAAAATCAAATCCACTTTTTATTCTATTTAATGATATGAGACTGGAACTTATCATTCACAGCTAAGTTTTAACAATGGGATGTATGTGTTAGACCACTAGAAACTCAAATCTAGTATTTTTGCTTTGTTAACATACTTAAAACCAAAATGGCTGCCAAATGAATGGTCAAAAGTGGTCAAAATTCCATACAATAGCATAATATCAACTGAAATGTATGATACAAATATAATTTTAATGATGGGATGTATGTGTTAGACCACAAGTAACTCATATCCATTATTTGTGCTCTGTTAAAAAAATTCAAAATCCAAAATGGCTGCCAAAATGGCCCCCAAAATAGTTCCTAAAGTGGCTGCAAAATTGTCAAATTCCATAAAATGGGATAATATCAACCTAAATGTATGATGAAAATATAGTTTTAATGATGGGATGTATGTATTAGACCACTAGTAACTCATATCTAGTATTTTTGCTTTATTAACATACTTAGAAATCCAAAATGGCCCCCAAAATGGGTCCCAAAATGGCTGAACAAATTGTCGAAATTCCATAAAATGGTATAATATATCAACCAAAATGTATGATGAAAGTATGAAAGTATAGTTTTAAAATATATGGATGGTATGTATTAGACCACTAGCAACTCATATTCAGTATATTTGCATTGTAATAACATATTTTAAATCCAAGATGGCCACCAATATGGCCGCTGTAAATGTACAAATAGTGTACAATAATCCACAAAAGATATTGCAAGAGTGTATATTACATCACAGTCACCAAATATTATGTTCAAAACTGCTAAGCTTTTGCTTTTAGATATAAGGCCCACCTCTATATGAACATTTTGACTTGCTGTATCACTTTCCAAAATGGCTTCCAAAGTGGTTAAGTTGATGTTAAATGACCTAAAACAAATATGTCTATGATAAAGCCTAGGGGCTGTAGATTTAGTTTGAGTATTTTAAAATATATAAGATGGCTGCAAAAGGTTAAAATAACTGAAAAACAGTATTAGTCTTATTGTTAGTGTTACATTAGATATGAACAAAAGATTATATCTATGGATTTTAATCCACCCAGTAAACGTATCTGTATGTGACAAGGTATGATTGTATCCATATCTTTATCAATTGGTGGCCACCTGTGGTAATTATGTTGACCATTTGGAGGTAATTTTATTGACCAGGGGGTAATTTTAATAAAATGGTCATTATAATTCCCATCTTTATAACATCACATTGTCAAAATGGAGTCTATACCATTTAAGTATACCTTGTCACATATACAAATACGTTTACTGGATGGATTAAAAGTTGTAGATATACTTATTTGGTCATATCTAATGTAACACTAACAATAAACTAATACTGTTTTTCAGTTATTTTAACCTTTTGCAGCCATCTTGGATATGTTAAACTACTCAAAGCTGTATAGATCTACAGCCCTAGGCATTATCATAGATATACTGAATACTGTCCCATCACATTTGGGTGTATTGGTATTACATAGTATGGTACAAAACCATTGTTTTAGGTCATTTAACATTAACTTATCCATTCTGGCAGCCATTTTGGAAAGTGATACTGAATCAAAATTGTCAGAGAAGGGCCTTATTTCTAAAAGCAATAGCTTAGCAGTTTAGAATAATACTATTTGGTGAATTTGATGTAATTTACACTCTTACAATATCTATTTTGGATTATCATACCCTCATGTAGACTATTTTTACATTTACAGCGGCCATTTTAGTGGCCATCTTGGTTTTAAATTACTACAATGCAAATTATTACAATGCAAATATACTGGATATGAGTTACTAGTGGTTTATTACATACATCCCAATGTTAAAACTATATATACTTTCATCATACATTTTGGTTGATAATATGCTATTTTATGGAATTTTGACCAGTTTTGGCCATTAATTTGATTTAATTTGGTGGCCATTTTGGTTTTAAAGTATGTTAACAAAGCAAAAATACTGGATATGAGTCTCTAGTGGTCTAACTCATACATCACATTGTTAAAACTATACTCAGATCATATATGTTGGTTTAAATATGCTAATATATAGAATTTTGGCGGCCATTTTGGTGGCCATCTTGGATATAGGTGTGTTAACAAAGCAAGAGTTCTGGATATGAGTATCTAGTGGTCTAAAACATACATCCCACTATTAAAACTACACTTTCACCATACAAAGTGATTGCTAATACATGTCATTTTATGAGATTTGACCAGTTGTGGCGGCCATTTTGGACGCCATCTTGCATAACCCCTTAGCATTATGAAAATATTGTTGGTAACATCCTGATTATGTCTTAGGATCATGATAGGAAGTACAAAAGTTGGTTTGGGGAGGCCTGGGGGGGGGGGAGGGGGGTTGCACACTAACCCTTTGTAGATACCCGACTAATATCTAAGACTAATCCCTCAGATCACAATCATGGCACATGTATTCAAATTGGTAAAGACAGCCCGTAGCCAAGGTGTATGGCAAGTCAAACGTGTCATAATAATGTAATCATTTGTATTTAGTGGTCTTTACATGTTTTTTAATACTAATGTGGTTTACTTTTTCCTAATGATGCATGTAAAGTTGATTTTTCATTTCCGTAGTATTTAACTTACGGTAAGATTTATATTGATTTTTTTTTAGAAAATAGGTAAAAGACTGGCAACACTGTTTTGCTTTCCACAAATACATATAAACATTTTGGGGTGAACACCAATTGATTGACAATTAATTTGTGATTATAATGAGTACACATGACAACATATTTGGGGTTATAAGGGTTTTTCACGTTGAAAACGTAATCTGTAATCATATTACTTTATTACTTGCTATGGCAACACCCGTTAAGTTAATGACTGGCAACACTGACCATTTAAAATGATCAAATTTATTATAATATCAAATTTTCTTCTAATTAACATCTCGCTGTGAATTTAAGGTTCCGGTTTCATATCATTAAACACAGCGAAACATGCGTTAGCTTTTGAAGGAATTGTGAAATTTTGTGAAAATATCTGGCAACACTGCATATTCAGGAAGTATTTTCCCCAAACTCAAATTAACATTTTTCATAAGACTTATGTCTCATCTCAACATGACATGGTCCACGTTGAAATCGGAGCGTTACCATGTGAGTTGTAAGCTATGCAGATTTGGTATATTTGTATACTTTGAAAAAGTTGAAAAACACCCCTATTTCAAATAAATGGTATGACCCATCATGATATCCCATATTTATGTCTATGCACTCAGTGAAGCATCTACATATTCACCTATTCAGCTTATATAAAGAAAATATTTCATATACTTTTTGTCTATTAGAAATAGACGCTTACAAATTTGATAATTTGTGAGGTTAAAAAGGCCAAAATGGGGAAAATATCCCTAAAATGTTATTTTGGCCGTTGCCATGGAAACGAGAATTATTTTTCAAAATTAATTCCACATTTGTTAGTTTTAACTAAAGGGTCATCAAATATGAAAGTATAAAGAAATTCCATACCGGGGCCGTGGCCAACATTTTAAAAAAATCCTCCATATTTACAGTCCATTGCACTTAAGTCCTTTTTGAAACTGTTTATATTGCTGTTTAATCAGGTGACAGCGGGCAATGTAGTGTGTATAGGCATTATATCAATTTACAAGGACCATTTTTCGCGGGCGTTTGGTGTACAACATGCCCTTACTACCCCCACCCCCTCTCAAGTTTTCTGAGCTGACAAGAACCCTTTTACAAAAATGTCTGATCTTGATTTTACCCCTTTTTCTCCCTGATAGTTTATTCCCAAAAACATGCCCGGGAGCTATAGGGTTAAACGAGGTAATTTCAATACTTGGTTTGATATCAATGGTCAAGTCATTCATTTGGGTTTTGTTTAACCTCATTAGAATTGAATTTCAATTGCTTTCAAAAAGCACTTCCTATATATAAACCAGATATTTTACACGTGTGACTTGCTTTTGAACAATATGGTTACAGCACAGACAGTGCTTGTCTATACCCTCTTGGCTGTCTGGACACTGACACAAAACTAACATACCGCCCTCTAGTGACAAAAACAACTACCGTGAAATGCACAGAATGTTCATACACTCACATTTATCTACTACATGACGTAGAGGTTGTGTATGTGACATAGTTGTCCACAAGCATGGCAACAAAGTATACACTAAACATCACATAAAACTACATGTAAGCCTTAACACTTTCCACTCGGCAAGCATCTGCAGACGACATTCGAAAATGTCACAAAATGTTTCAAAAAAGTCACAATTATTTAATTTCATTATCATATTTGGAATCACCATGAGAAATACATTGAAATAAGTACAAACCAACAAACATGCCTAGTATTGGTTCAGTAATCCTTGAGATAGACCTTGAAAGTTGGAAAATGTTTCTGAAAAATCTTTGTTTTGTATATAGGGTAAAACCAATAGCCACGTGGAAAGTGTTGTGCTTGTTAAAAGTTTATCATCATTTTCCATTGAATTCAGCAGTCGTCCTAAAATTTGCATGCAATTCATCTTTGCTTGGGCTCTCTCTGCTTGCACAGTACCAGATCTTACTACACATCATGCACGTACGCTGCATCCCACGGATAATTATGCGGGAATTACATATGACGTCAAAATGTCAAAAATAGAGGTAACTTCATTAATTCATGCACTGTTTACAATCAAACAAGCGCAACGTGTGTGAAACAGGAAGTATTTATCCGAGATTTAAACATTTCTTCGTGGGCTCCTCTATGTGTATCGATATCGGTGTAGTAATCCTTGAGATAGACTTTGAAAGTTGAGAAAGGTTTCTGAAAAAAAATCTGTTTTGTAAATGGTAAATCCAATAGCAGGGAGGAAGGTGTTAAGTTCTTAGGCAAGGCGAAGTTTGATTAAAGTTCTGTGGTACAACGTACAGCAAGCGGTGTTCAATCCAATATTTGTCTCCAATTAACAGATCAAGCACTTCCTTCCGTCTGTATAAATTAATCCGAGACTTTTGATAACTAGTTATTGATGTATTTATGGATACAAACAACTATATATATATTCTGAATTTTCAAAAAAGGAAAACAGGGGTTATTACTGATTTT
Source organism: Ophiura sarsii (assembly GCA_035610835.1). Taxonomy (NCBI): domain Eukaryota; kingdom Metazoa; phylum Echinodermata; class Ophiuroidea; order Amphilepidida; family Ophiuridae; genus Ophiura; species Ophiura sarsii. The sequence continues at coordinate 44,297,383 of CM069453.1, forward strand.
TCCACCCACAAACTGTCTGCCCTTGAGACGTTGAATTAATGGGCCCAAGAAAGTTAAAGAAACATGTGGGGGAAAAGTGAATATAACGTGGCAATTGCGTCAAACTACGTTTGTTCTGTTATTGTTTTCAACGATATTTGAATAACCAAAGACGGTATAACCCACAAAGGCAGACTGTGTATAGAGTGCAGAACGGTAAATGGCTTTCATTATCATCTTTTTTTTAAATCTACTTGATGGTAATTGTGTCCATGGATAAGGCCAACAAACAAAAAAAATCATGTTGTCCTCCACAGCTTTCAGAGAGGAGGGGTGGGCGGGCGGATTTTTTTTAATTTTTATTTAATTTGACCAGCGGAAGCTCAAAGTTCAGCCAACAAGAAGTTGAAATCACTCTAAGAGTCACACATATATGTTATAAACACTTAATTTAATATTCAATGCCATTTAAACTGTTTAAAAAAAAACGGGAAAAAAAGAAGAAAAATCTGAAAAAAAGAAGAAACAAAATCTGGGTGTTTTTTTTAAATATCTGAAGGAAAACAAAATTGGAGCGGCCCTAAATCTGACGAGCGGGCGGTCGAGGACAACGTAACAATTTGGGGGGGGCCTAAAAAGAAGATGATCACCACTTTGTGACGTCTGAGCTAAGGGGACAACAACAAAATCACCACCCTGTTTTACGGGGCCTGACCAACTCTTTTTTCTCTCTTTTTTTCTTCTTCTAATTTGAGATGTTATTTGTATCTATTTTTACAATTTTTTGGGGAAATCTTGGATTTTATTTTGTTAATTTTGATAATTATTTGGTAATGTTGAAAGGTTTTGATTTTATTTATTTTTGGATTCTTTTGAAAATCTTGGATTTTATTTATTTTTGGATTCTTTTGAAAATTTTGATTTTTTTTTGAAAACTGTTGAAAATTCACCCCAAAACACCCCAAAAGTGTTTGTTTGAAATTCACCCAATTGCCCCTAAAACAGGGGGGGGGGGGTTGTCGCTTAACCAATTATCATGGGTGGATATTTATTCTGTTGTATGTTGGACGGGCAAAATCAACTTTTTTGACGCTGGAAAACTTACAAAAAACTTTGTGGAGTTACACCATATATTTGAGGCATATGACGAATGCAACTCACATTCACGGAAATGGAGAGACTTTAAACTAGTGCAATTCAGACTAGTTTGTGTGTTGCATTCATGAGTTGCGCCAAAGAAAATGATTGCAAATCAAACTATTGGCCATTACTAAACAATTATCAACCCACATTGTTAACACCAGGCATAGTATAGCGACCAAGGTGGATTTTTGTGCGCTCAGTCTTTTTTTTATAATTGTGGTGCATTGGCTTAAAATCTAGAATTACCCCCATATTACTCACATTTTGATGGTGTTCATGGTCCTCAAACCAATCTAGTAAGTCCCTTATAGTTGCCATAGTAATAACCAGCAACTGTTGGACGAGAGCTACAACTTGACAAATACCCATGTGATAGCTCCCTCTATAGACAATCATATTATGATTTAACCAATCTGTGAGTGTAATGGAAGTTTTAACACATGTTGTAAAACTCCGATAAGGTTGGTTTAAATAAATGTCAATCACCTTTATGTAATTAATACTTCACATCAACTTTGGAGATAGGAAATCAGGTATGGTATTAACAACCAACACCTGAACACTAAAATGCTTGCAAATTCTGTTGATATTCAATCATGACAGGCTATTATACACCTAGCACCAAAAGTCCCGGACAAGGTGCTTTGAGGTTGGCTAACTCAAAATAGAAAATCGGTACCAGAAATCTAAGATATACATCAAATTAGCAAATTTCTTCTCCGCAGTTTGATACCTCATTCAACAAAATCGAATGGATACCTTTTAAAATATGGTGGTTTCGATGACCGTGCATAACAACAGCAAAGTTGCACTAGGTATAGGACATCATTGATTTGTGTGTGATTACTGTCATAACTGAGGTATCTGGATGAATGGGTCTGGAGTGATTGCGATATAAAGGGTGTGACTAGCTGTGACGATTAAACTCTTTTGCTGATTAGCTGTGAGTCTTTTAAGACTCACAGCTAATCAGCAAAAGAGTTTAAAACGCACACATTTTTACTGTTTACATGTTAACAACGGAATAAATCTCATAATCCCTATTTGAATACTTGGACTTCTACACACCCTTACCAATCTCGAAGCCATAAAAACATGGCTAGACAGTCACTGGTTAGGACTCCCACACTGGTGACCCAGGTTCAATTCCTGTCACTGGTAGAGGCTGTTTTTCTCCCATTGGTAAGCCTTTTTAGATTCCTACTAATTACTCCTTGGCAGGGCTCAAATTGATCAAAGGCATCAGAGGCAATTGCCTTCGATGCCCCACCTTGCCTTGATGCCCTCAATTTCTGGCTATTTTCACTTTGATCCCCCTTTCAAATTGCCTTAAACTGCAGTGCCCCCTCTATTTCTTATTTTGAGGCCTGCTCCTGGGTGTTATGGTCAGTAAATCTAGAGGTCTGTAGGTGCTTAATATGAAGGCTACCTTTTTAAACCTACATAACGTTTAATATGGTGGAATATTCAACTATACATTCAACAGAAGCATGAACAGACATCCACGTATACCCATGTAAGCCTGTTGTTTAACATAATTACGACGAAAGATAATGGTTCAAATATTTAGTTTGGAGTCAATCGATAAAAAAACACAAAACCTCTATTTGGGTGATGATACATGGCTAATCACATCTGCTAAACCTTTACTAAAAGTTTGATGCACAGACAATTTAATCAAATTGTTAATGTTCATGGCATTTTTGTTTTAATTACACTTTTGTAGGAGAATAATAATAATAACAATCGTGAACATTTGTAAAGTGCGCAAATGGCGCATACGGCGCACGAAGAGCAACAAAACCAGCAGGATACAAGAAAAGTATCAATTAAGAGATCAAAAATAATACCCCAACTTAAACAGGATGAACCTACATGAATATAATCATCTTAGAAGAAGATGTGGAATTGACAAATGAATTGTCATGATCTTTCTCTCAACCCTACCGCGCACGCAGGGAAACCATTTCATACCGTGCCGTCCAGTCAGTCACTTGACCCTTCTCTGGCCCTGGTCATTTGTACTATCCTACATCGGCCAAGTTATTACACAGTAATACTTCCACTAATGCTGCATCAATCTTCCTCTTGTTTTCGTGTTTCAAAATTACCCATATGGAATTGGTAGTGAAATGTTTGGTGTTGTTTTGATGTGTTCAGTACACTTGAAGGCATCCATCAGAGGCAATTACGTCAGGCCAGGGATAGAAGGGCTGGCGAGCCGAGCCTTTAGCCTCGACTGCTATCAGTACAGTGCAGTCCAGCCAGCCAGGCCGACCATCCACGGTGTGCTGTACTTATGGCTAACGACACGGTGGGGGGCAATGCAATTGGACAACTGCCGGCTCGCGTGCCGTCTTCAGTATAAAAAAAAAACTTGGTCGGTGTTGAGTGCGACATGCAGTGCCCTTTGCAAAAAAAAGACTAGGGTGTAAAAGCAGTCGTTAATTGTAACTTTATTGAAGGTTGATTTAGAATCGCTACTGGTTAGCTACCATGTATCTTATGGACTGCATGGACTGACGGTCAGAAGTAACATTTCTACACTCTACGTTATAATACAAGTTATAGCCTATCAAAAGTACTGTGCAAGTTAACAATAAATCTGAACTGTATCTGATTCATGTCATTCACAACTTATCAAACTTATACAAGAGTTGGTCATTGAAATGTTTTTAACGTGCTGTTATAGCAAGCAGATAATGACCGGTAAAATATTTAGTGTCTTATAAAGATGACAACTGTGTTATCATCTTGCATTATGAGATTAAATAACTTTCTGTTACTGATGCGATATTTCAGTACATAGCCTTGATCCATAGAACTTACGTGCATCTCACGCTTCATGGAATACCCTTTTTTTCATCCTGTTTGTGGGGTGGGGGGGGGGGGGTGGAGGGAAGGGGGCACTATCATGGAATAAGAACTAATATAGAGTCAATAAAAGACCTGCAGTTTCTCAAAGTTCCAATGCATGTTTCCATTGGAAAGCCATAATGTTTTAATTATATATATCATTTATATGCCCATATTTCAAAAAGAAATCTTGTACGCCCTTCTAAAAATTGAGAATGGGATATCCCTACCAAAACATTTGGACCTACGCCATATCATCATTGTAATCTAAGATTGACTCAGTTGCTTCAGCATTTCAATTGCTATACGGTATATCAATTTTCACTAAAACCTACTTTCACTTTTGGTTCTCAACGACTCCATATTTGGCAATACTATTTCATAATCCAAACGCAAACAGCGGCGAAAGTAATTTCATCCTTGTGCTTCCTTACACACCTTCTTATAGAACTCATCATCGAGATGAACTTTCCAAATTGACCAATACCAGAATAGTAGCAATAGCTATAGGGTCTTGGTAAACGATGGCCGGACGTCATACCCAACAGCTTAGGGGTACAGAACGGGTATGCGATGACCACGGACGATTAGTGATCCACGAAGAATTGCTATCGGAATTTCCACTGTGTCGAGCACTCGATGGCTGCGCATTTAGAGCTTTAATTCCGCAAATGAGTGATCCAATCACAAATACGAAATTGTTTAAATACCATCAAGTGCACAGCCAATGAAATGCAGGCATTTGTATGAAATAAGCTTAGTTTCATTCTCAAATGTATAATTACAGTGAAAACACTGAGTGAAGTTAAATAACTCCCTTTCATATGTCTTATACTAGTAAATAAGGCCAAGACCAATTACTTTTATGTGATTAGAGAAAACGGTCACAGTACATGTATAACATTCCTGTATATATCATTATGTTTATGGTGAATTATATATTGTCTCATCAGGGGTGTACTTTCGGCGCGAATCCGCGAATCGATTCGCGTAAAGATTCGCGTAAAATCACTACCGCACGAATCCAGGTGGATTCTCGCCAACAACAAACAAAAAAACACTTTTAAAAAAAAAAAAATTAATATTTCTTTTTTTCCTCTTCTTTTTAAGTCCAAAACAGGACCTTAGATGACTGGTATTTGACCCTTAGTCAAAAAACTTTCCGAATTTGGAAGTTATGCAAGCTTATAGCCTTATTCTTGATATTATTTTAATTAATTTTAAGAAGTGTTTGATTCAATTTGTGTACAATTATTTTTTAAGTATACAATAGTACAATAAATGTTTAAAATGCGGAATTAAAATTCAGTAAAAAGGATTCTCGCAAAAATATTCTGCGAGAATCCATTTGCGAGAATTTCTCGCAAAATTCCTCTGCGAGAATCCATTTGGATTCTCGCAGGATGTCGCGAAAGTACACCCCTGCTCATATAATTCAAGTTTATGTTTAGTCGAGGGAAAGCGGTATTTAATACAAATGGATCTTACGTCACAACCATTCTTTTCATTGCTTCATCAACTAACCATTCCTCTATCTGTTTTGGTGGCATATATCTTGGTCCTGTTAAAATGCAATTAAGATCAATATATTGGGCTAAGTTAATTTCCTTCATCTATAAATGTGTCACATTTTGTCTTTATTTTGTATGGGTCATCTCATTTGATTTCCCCTAAGTGAGTACACATACCCTGGGTAGATACAACTTATATCAGATTGTTCCTGTTGATATCTACTGAAACTAGCCCATATCAAACAATTAAAATATTGCTATCTACTGAAGATAGCTTGTATTGAGTTAATGCTGTTATAGGCCGGCCCGGAGTGATGTCACATGCCGTTTGCTGATGTAAACAACAGTCGCTTGCACGGCATTAGGCGATCACTAGGAACAATCTTGTGTATGGATGAGCAGAACTTAGACATTGATGTGTGAAAATGTTTTGCTTTGTTGTCAACGGCAAATTACAATAATACCCGGATGACCTATGTCTGTAAACGAACTGATCTTGTTTCATTTGTGATGATATATTTTAAATAACTTTTGTTGTAGACATTTTATGCGAGACCATTTTTGTGTCAGCTGTCCTTAAACCGACCTACATGTATGTCAAACAGTATACATTTCCCCCTCCCTCCGACCTCTTGACTGCGCTACATGAGTAGTTGTGTCCACACAAGGCTTGTTCCCTTGAGTTTTACAGCAACTGGAGGCAGTAGCTTGGAGTGATAGATTGAAGTGACACCACGGCTGTTTGATCCCACATAATTTGTCCGTTTTATTCTGAGAACACCGTAACTTGCTGGCCCGGTTCTGGTTTTAACTGATTCAAGTACCTGAATATACAGGCCATCTTTTGTAGAAATTTCAGAACATTTGTTGGTGCCAGTTCTGAGAAATAGAGCTTTGAATATTATTATTTACTATAATAGCGCCCTCATCGGCCACATTTCCCATAGAGTTACATGTAAAATGTGTGTCAAGTAAAAAATGCCGATAATTTAAAAAGGGCTCGAACAATTTTCTTGAAATTTTCACCGTATACTCGTATTCATTAGTGCTACCTAAATCAGGTCAAACCATAAATGGGCCACTATGTAATCTTTTTTATGCCATAATTTGAATTATAAATCGGACAGTCAAACAGCCGTGACACTCCGTGTATTAACACCCATGCATTATCCTCAAATATACCTATTGTTTACCTATGCAGACACACCCTGAGTGTTGATTATGGTTCAGCTTATCAAAGGGATGCCCACAAAGCAAGCCTCCAACACAGGGGGCTGGGTGGGGCTTAGAGGGTTGCAGTACAGTCTTTGGTCAAAATATGTGAAATAGGGTTGATTTTAAGTTTTTTAGCTTCAAACCCACAGGGGTATCACCAATTCCAGGGCATACCAGTACTAAAATGAACAGGTATTGGGGTAGCACTGGTGTGAACCCATGGTAATCAATGTATGTGGACACAATTTGGTATGATAACAGACTTTGGCCAACACTTTATATTATGGCTAAAACTTAACTACAAAAACAACTCAAGATCTTTGGCACGTGTGAACAGGCCTGATGTTATATACCCCACCTAATTTCACAAATGATTTGATTGACAGAGCAGCACATACACCATACCTGTATCTCATGTTTGTTTTGATTATTTACACAAACACCAATGTCCCACTTTCTCACCCAGCAGTATGTACAGCGGCATTGAAATCCAACTATGAACACTAAATAACATTGGGTGATGGATGAAAAGTGATTTTTTATTTTTTGTTGGGTGAAAAGGTTATTTGATTGTCGTGGACTGTCAATCCCTATTCTTGAAATCTGGAGAGAGAAAAAAAGGTTTCCTACTCGTAATGCACACACAAAACTGCCCCTAATTTTATTTCTTCTGGAAAAAGTGTTTTTGTCTTCAGAATTTTGGGAAAAAAGTGTACTTTAGGTCCCAAATACTGGTATACCAGTATCGTTCAATACTGGAACATAAATGTTGCCAGTATCGGTCGATACTGGTACGATTTTACTGTTCCAGTATCGGTCGATACTGGAACACCAAATTATGTTCCAGTATCGAGCGATACTGGAACGTTTTTATGTTCCAGTATCGGGCGATACTGGTACACGTGATACCAGTGAGATTTGTCCCGGTATTGAACGATACTGGTACATAATTATGTTCCAGTATCGCCCGATACTGGAACATTTTATATGTGCCAGTATCGGCCGATACTGGAACACTGACTTTGTACCAGTATCGAGTGATACTGGGTGTTCCAGTAACGGACGATACTAGTACAGTCTAGAATCTGAAAAGTACACTTTTTCCAAATTTTGATGGGCTGAGCTGTTCATTCACAATTTTGAATCCTGCCAGAGAAAGTAGAATTTTATCTCGATGATACCTGTTAGAACCATTCAAAAAACCCTTGAAATGGTGAAAAATTCTTTTAATTTGAACAATAATGCCTGTTATCAGGCGTAAAATAAAATGGAACATATTTTGACTTGACAAAGTGGAATTTAGGCTTCCCCTGACAGCTTGCTGTAAGTTCTGTTACAACACATCATTTCACAATTATTTTTACATTTTCATATGCTTCTTCACCTTCTTCCCTGAGACCCCAACCAAAGAAGGAAAACAACTAATAGCTCTTATGTGTAAAATAACATTTGATAAGAGTTATTACTGTTTAGAATAACATGCTGTGCAACTTGAGGAAAAGAGAGTGTGATTACATTTCCTGATCTTATCACCATCAACTTATGTTGAAACCTGGAGTGAAGAGTTCAGATAGGGAACATGATTTAGCTATTTTGTCTAATTTGAGATGTAAGCAATGCAATGTTTCAGGTATGTGTAAACTAACATTGATGAGAGTTATAACTGTGTAGAATAACATGCTGTGTGGTGTCATTACATGCTGCACAGGGAAGGTAGATGGGCGATTACATTCTTTGATCATATCACCACCAACTTATGTTGAAACATGGAGTTTACAGTTTAGATAGGAAACATGATTTGAGCTATTTTGTCCAATTTGAGATGTAAGCAATCCAATGTTTCAGATATGTGTAAAATAACATCAATTTAATGAGAGTTAAAACTGTGTAGAATAACATGCTGTGTGATGTCATGTAGTACATCATGCTGCATGGGGAAGGGAGATGGTGTCATTACATTTCTTGATCATATCACCATCAACTTATATTGAAACCTAAAGTGTAGAGTTCAGATAGGGAACATGATTTCGCTATCCATACGCCTCTTCCCCTTCTTCCCTGAGACCCCAACCAAAGAAGGAAAACAATTAATAGCTCTTATAGGTAATGTGTAATATAACATTTGATAAGAGTTATTACTGTTGAGAATAACATGCTGTGCAACTAGAGGAAAAGAGAGTGTGATTACATTTCCTGATCTTATCACCACCAACTTATGTTGAAACCTGGAGTGAAGAGTTCAGATAGGGAACATGATTTAGCTATTTTGTCCAATTTGAGATGTAAACAATCCAATGTTTCAGATATGTGTAAAATAACATCAATGTAATGAGAGTTAAAACTGTGTAGAATAACATGCTGTGTGATGTCATGTAGTACATGCTGCATGGGGAAGGGAGATGGTGTCATTACATTTCTTGATCATATCACCACCAACTTATGTTGAAACCTGGAGTGAAGAGTTCAGATAGGAAACATGATTTCGCTATCCATACGCCTCTTCCCCTTCTTCCCTGAGACCCCAACCAAAGAAGGAAAACAATTAATAGCTCTTATAGGTTTATAGGTAAAATAACATTTGACAAGAGTTATTACTGTTTAGAATAACATGCTGTGCAACTTGAGGAAAAGAGAGTGTGATTACATTTCCTGATCTTATCACCATCAACTTATGTTGAAACCTGGAGTGAAGAGTTCAGATAGGGAACATGATTTAGCTATTTTGTCCAATTTGAGATGTATGCAATGCAATGTTTCATAGGTATGTGTAAACTAACATTGATGAGAGTTATAACTGTGTAGAATAACACACTGTGTGGTGTCATTACGTGCTGCATGGGGAAGGGAACGGGTATGATTACATTCCTCGATCCTACCACCACCAACTTATGTTGAAACCTGAAGTGAAGCGTTAGGAAACATGATTTAGCTATTTTGTCCAATTTGAGATGTATGCAATGCAATGTGTCAGGTATGTGTAAACTAACATTGATGAGAGTTATAAGTGTGTAGAATAACACGCTGTGTGACATCATGTGTGAAACATGGGGGTAAAGGATATGGATGATTACATCTCCAGATCTAATCATCTCCACCAACTCAAAGTTAAGATGAGTTGAGCTAGGAAATGTGATCTATTTGTTGTTACCAATTTGAGTTATATTAGCAATATGATGTGCTAATATGTGTACAATAACATTGATGAGAGTTTATAACTGTGTAGAATAACATGCTGCATGATGTCATATTATGCGCTACACGGGGAAGGGAGAGGGGATGATGATTATATTTCCGGAAATATTATCACACAATCTCATGTTGAAACCTGGACTACGTGGAGAAGAAGTTCAGATACACAATGCGATTTATCAATTTTGACCAGCAATGTGCGAGTAGGTATGTGCAAACTAACATTGAGGCACCCCGGAAACAGACCTATCGCTTTAACACCCTACCATACGCTACAGCCTCGATTGAATTCATCTTGAGGATCTATCTATTGATGTTGTACCTATACCTATTTGGGCAGCTGTCTATAGGCACGCATGCTACATGTCATCACCACTGATCCAAGCCCTTAGCCTCATGACCCACCCATGTGTGCAGTGATTTAAGCCACGTGCCGACCTAGACATACGATACACTGATATCGGGTTTATTTTGTGCAGATCCCGCTTTGAATACGGTGTTAATAGCCACGCTTTCATTTTAAGGTGAATGGTATGGTTCGGATGTACAGAAATATAACCGAGTAGGAAAACAATGTTAACTGTTAGGATAGATTAATCTTGTTATGTAAAAGTTGTGTAGAATGCACCCGGGGAGGTAAATACCCGGGAGGGGTACTCGCCTAAGACGGTATACGGGGGTGTGCCGCTCTAATGGGTAGGTTTTTGGGCACAAAATCCCTAAACATGGGGTATGATTTTGTGCTGGAAATCCCTAATAATGGGGTCACTTTTTACAAATTAGTCTATATTCGCGAAATTTTTGTCTATTTTCGCGAAAATTTGCCAAAATTAGGTCTATTTTCGCGAAAATTTGCAAAAATTAGGTATATTTTCCCGATAATTTGCGAAAATTTGGTCTAAAATGAAGCAAAACCCCTAAAAATGGGTACCGATTTTTCCAAAATCACCCCTAAAAATGGGTATGGGTTTTGAATCTCCAGCGGCACACCCCCGACCAAACCAAATCCGAGTACCCCCCCCCCCCCCCGGGGGTAAATAGTTTGGATCCGTTTTGGATATGCCGGCGGCACATCCCTACCAAAAACATTTGGGAATCCCCTGAAGGTTACGTACAGGAAGTAGGCTAAATGATATCAGAAATGTTATAGGTTCAAATTAATGTGATTACACTGGAACTCAGAGTGAGAAAAATAAATCTATCTCCTTTGAGGATGAATTTTGTGCTTTTGGTTTTGAAAAATAAGCATGATCAGATCGACAATTCTGTGGCAAGATGGCCCTTTTTATGATCCATTTTGGTTGCAAAATTATGACTTTTCATCATTATGTCCGTTGTCTTTTGACATGAGACCTATTAGGGGGAATTCAAGCTATAGGGAAGAATTTTGGGAAGGATTTGATCAGTGGAAGATAGACACCTATGCTGCAGGCTAGTGAATAATCAAATTAATGCTCAAATCAAATGTTTCTGGCTATCTCTCTGACTCAGGTCTAGGCTATGTTGAATCGGAATTTGTATCAGATAATCTAAAGATGTTTCAATTTTAGTTTCATTTACATATTTACACATAAAGGACTCTCACCCTTTGTGCTACCCGATACATAGGCCTACACTTGCAAAATGACTTTGCATGGATTATTATGTAGTAGGGAATGTTATACAGCCTGCGAACAGAGAGAAAAACAAATCCATTTCTACAATTTGCGGCTGATATCATTATAAATCCATGTGTTGTCAATTGAATACAGTAATTTGATCGTCTTTGTTGATGCATTGCATTTGCATTGCTTTTATGTTTGGATGTTTCTCTTGGTGATTGTTCCGATTGTAATACACACCCTTTGGTCCTGGTGGTACTAAACTCAAAATTGTATAACATGTTCCTCACACAATGGATTAAGTATTAACCCTAACTCCCCAGGCATGTGTTTGTGAGTTAAACTATCAGAGGAGAAAACAGATCAAATCTTAAGAGGGAAATCAGACTCCAAATGTGCCGGGGATCAAACTCAGGCCGTGTGCATGCGAGTCAGAGACTCTACCAACTGAGCTATACCGGTCAGCTTCAAAAACTTTTCTTTCTTTTTTTTGGTAGGGATGTGCCGCCAGCAAAATGAAAATTGACCCAACCAAACATTTGCTAATTCTCTGTGTGGGGGTGGGGGTGGGGGGGGGGGGGAGGGAAATAGACCCATATGTTTACCAGAAACCCATACATTTCCTATATATTTGACAGTTTTTGCTAAAATTTCGGTGAAACCAGCAAAATTAAGGATTTTAGACCCATAAATTTACCAAAAATGGCTTTGAAATTTTACCAGATGGTGAAAAGTGGGACCCTATTTGACGACACATCCCCATAACCTCACATCCACTAAGTGCCCCCCCCCCCCCACCCCCCCCCCCCCCCCCCAACCCTGGCTTCTGGTTCTGGTACCACATTTCTTGACCCTTGCTACCATCTGATACACAAACAGGAATTTGAGACGTTTTAACCCATCCCCCTCCCCCTCCCCCTCCCTCCCCTGCCCCTGACCTTCACCGTGGTATGCCAAAATGTCAATGATGTCCAGTCCGTCCATTTGTAAAAACCTCATCATCTGACTCTAACCTTCTCCGGCCAATTGCGTTGAACTTCCTATATGCACATACCACATCAAATATGTGTCCAAAAAGTATCGTAAAAATCTGGCGGGCACGTGCGACCGACATCTTGTGTTACTCGTCCCCCCTAAGCCCTAGGGTCGCCCCAATTGTGGTGGAATACCTTACACTAGTAGAGCCTGAAGGTAAACATGTCATTACACTATGTAATATAGTAGTTGTGAACTTTTAAACTATATTATAGGCTTCATATTTTTGAAACATGTTTTTCTCCTTGGGCTCAAGGTGTATATATAGTTTGAAATGTTGAGAAGATGATGTGCTCTTTTACTAATATAGTCATATAGTTGTGTCAGGGACAATGAGAACTCCGTTTCTACCAGAGTCTTGCAGTTGCAAAGATACTTTTTTTAAAGTTCTTGTATTTTGGACGGTGACATAAGTGTGTGTTTTATCAATTTCTTGCGCAATTATATAGAGCTTACAACCCCAACGCAATGCCTTTTGCACATTAGAGCAATCAAAGATGAATGTCAGTCCTGACAAGGAAATGCTGACCCTAATAATTAGATCCCTACCTTTGTTTACCTGTACAACTAACAATAGCCGAGTAAAATTACCCTATAGGTCTCGAGTCATCTCAGTTGTATCAGAGATAATTAAAAGCAGGGATGCTCATCTCTATATTGAAACGATGTAGAAAACTTGTGCTATATCTGTCTCGCTCGCACCTGTATGACTTGCATGTTTGAAAATCCTGGGTACCAGTAGTATGTTGTGACAACAAATTTCTTCTCATACGTAACTGTTATGATATATATTAAACTATCTTCAGAACAATGCATCGGTGATAATTCAAATCCTCCAAACAAACTGAACGACTCAAATTATTGCATGAATTCACCGACGCGGTTTACGTAACAAAATTTGAAAAGTATTTTTGATAACGGTTTCACTCAGTGTTTTATATTAAGCCTAAACTCGAACCCACAGGGTATGTGGGACAATGAGTGCATCTTTTCAGATCGATAATAGTTTCTGTGAATGAAATGGCGAGTTTCTTTTCACTGTTGAGAATGTCATCACTGTTATTTCATAACAATGCTAGAGCCTTTTATAATAGTTCTTGACGATTGATTTTAATCCGAGACCCAAATAGCTTCAATAGTAAATCCCGACTTAGGGGTCGTCCATAATTTTGGCCATTTTCAGTTACGTACAAAGCGTACGTAAGAGGGGGGGAGGGGGTCGAAATATACCCCAACCGTACGTAGCTTAAATGGCCATCTTTAGAGGCGGGATTTGTTTTTTAAAGTACAAAATAAAATAAAATTTCGCCATTTATTGCGTATGTAACTCGAGGGGGGAGGGGGGTAAAAAGTTACGTACGCTCTGTACGTAAGTGAAAATGGCGATAATTTTGGACGACCCCTTAGCCGCTCCTGTAAGTTAAATGGCCCTGGTCGTATGTACATCTCAACTGTTACAAATGTCATTATCTTCAGAACCAAAATCATCCTTTCAAAATCCTAAATTTCCTTATCTTTAGAACCAAAATACTCCCCTCAAAATACTAAATTCCTCTATAAGGAGTTGCCTCAATTCCTCATTTCTTTCCAGACATGAAACCCCTGCCCAATACCAAACGCTGCAGCGCTAAGCACCTACCTATCAAACCCAAAATGTCATCTCAGATCTCTCATCATAGCCTGCGGGAAATCCCCTAAAGCAACATGTATACATAACGACCCCTGTCCCATCACAGGATATGCTCCGCATTGAGCAAACTTGGTAGGGATCTAAATTGCCATGATTAATAGTGATATTGTGTTATATTTATTCAATTTGTATCATCACGAAATGGCATCAGACTTAACCTTCTGCATGCACAATGCAGACAAGATGACAAGACCATTTTTGATCAAAAATTGCACTAACTTTTTTTTTAGAGATGGACATTTTCGCCATCATATTTAGAATCGGTATAGCATATGCATTCAAACAAGTACAAACAGGACAAGTCCTGGATGAACTAGTCTCCATATAGCTCTCTAAATTTTAGTCAAAAACAAACTTTTCGTAGCGGCCCTACCTAAGCATTAACCACGGCAGAGAGTGCAGTGACTCGTGCTGCAGATTAGTAGAGCCAACACAAATATAGTTCAGTGCTGGGTCACCAATTTGGGAAAGGAATGTCAAAAAGGCACAGACACAAGTATTGGATAAGCAAGCGCAATGGAAGAGGATCTGTAGGCATGTGTATTAGGCCTTTGATCAACGGGTCATACTTCTATTAGCTTGGGTTTATTCTAGTCGGATTTTTCATTTAGGCCATTTAGCCCAAGGAAATCAGATAGGTGAGAGCCTCCGGCGGCTCTGCTGCAAGTTCAAATGACGTGCACTATGGTGGGGTGTGTGTATGTGTGTATATATAGGTGTTTGCTGCCCGGGGGGGGGGGGGGGGGGTACTCGGATTTGGTTTGGTCGGGGGTGTGCCGCTGGAGATTCAAAACCCATACCCATTTTTAGGGGTGATTTTGGAAAAATCGGTACCCATTTTTAGGGGTTTTGCTTCATTTAAGACCAAATTTTCGCAAATTATAATGAAAATAGACCTAATTTTTGCAAATTTTCGCGAACATAGACCTAATGTTTGGCGAATTTTCGCGAAAATAGACAAAAATTTCGCGAAAATAGACCCATTTGTAAAAAGTGACCCCATTATTAGGGATTTCCAGCACAAAATCATACCCCATGTTTAGGGATTTTGTGCCCAAAAAGCTACCCATTAGAGCGGCACACCCCCGTATACCGTCTTAGGCGAGTACCCCCCCCCCCCCCCCCATGGTTTGCTGGGGCGGCATCTGCACGGTGGCCTACTGCTTACCACTCTATGTAATACCAAAGTGGTGAAAATTACCTGTAAAATGGACAGGTAATTGAAACACCGGTGTGAGCCATCACGAAAACGGCTCCAGAAAATCAACCCTGTCTGTAATCTAAACAATAAACAAGGAATGGATGGACAGATGGACGAATGGATGGGTCAATAATGTTGTGCTTTGTCTCAATACGTCAACAAATTATGAACTCATGCCAAAGATTACAGAATCTCTAACACCATGATCACAGTTTGTGTTCCTTGAATCAGCACTGGTGATCAGGGTGGGGTAAGGTGGGGCGGTTGTTATTCTGTGGGCCCTCGTCATATATTGGTCTCGCATTTCATACCATTTTTTTAAATGAAGAATGGGTTGTGTGTCAGTCATTTGGTATAACAATACTGTTAACTATTTTCTTGTTTTGGTGGTATTTGAACAAGTCTGTTTTTAATCTTAACTTTTAGAATGATAAATCACCCATTTAGTAAATGAAAAGGCAACACTGGTGCGCTCACAACTCTGAATCATCAACTGACCATAGCTAGTTCTCAAAATGCCTCAAAGCAGGCAGTTTTAACTTGGACTAGTTGTCGTGATTCTATCTTATTCATTTGCAGTATCATCCATGTAGCATAGGCCTATACATCAGAGCCTATACGGAATCTCAAAGACGCTAATTTTATTGATGAATCAATCTGTCAACATGCCATGGGCTTGCGTAGGTAGTCCCTGTACTATAAGTGCATCACGTCACAACTTACATGACACTTGTAATTGCATTGACCAAATTCCAAAAGATAGATACAGTAATTATTGAACTTGTGTGTTTAGTAATTAGAGAATGAAATATAGAAACGTTAGTTTGGTTGCTGGACTAAGGTGTGATAATGGATGGGCACTCTCTAAACCAAAAGATTGAAAAGTCAATCTTAAAGATTGTGCTGAGTGAAAGATCTTTAAAGATTGAAAATGTTCAATCTAATCAGTGACTGTCACTGATCTAATAAGAGTGAAATTTCAGTCCGATATATTGAAATTTCACTTTATTAGATTGAATATTTTCAGTCGTTTAAGATCTTTCCCTCAGCACAACCTTTAATTTTAAGAGAGCAGGTCCATAGTTTAAGTAGCAGATGGCGCTACATGCATGTACATATCATTCTTTTTATCTCATTCCAAATTATTTTAATGAAAAATCAATATATTTTCATAACTATACTTAGGCCTACAATACGAAAACCAAAACTATTACCCATTTATGAAATAACCCAATCCAGCAAGTTGTTCGGGGGTTTTCCAACGCGATACACTGCTTTTCATTTTTGTATTTTCTGCACAATTATGAGCTCTGACACTTCCCGTTTACAGATTTATGTTTTGTCATAACTATCTATGCAGCAAGTATTACCATTGTTTCATCCAATATTGTCAGTCTACCATTTCTTGCTGTTTCATGTCAATCCATACCTGGACTTTTCTGTCATTACTCAAGATAAATAGACCACTGATTAAAAACATAACAATTTAAAAACTTTACTTTCATGATACAAATTATATTCTTTGATGTGAACTACTTGCATGTGCATAGATACAACTGAAATCAACAGACCTGAAAAGGACTTGGGCTCATACATTTTAAAACTAAACCAAGTGTTAACGATAGCACGAACACATTTCCTGAACATTCCAAAATAAATCAGTAAAAACAATAACAAACACACACACACAAATAAAAAAGAGTAAAAAGGACAGCATTTTTGTAATTAAATAATGTGAGAATATTTAAAAGGACTGCCTAATAATAGCAATAAACAAATTTAAAACAAAAACAAAAAACGCTAAGTTCAGGAAATTAGATCGCATCTAAATACTTTTTTGTGATTCCCTGTAGTTGCTTGTTATTTCAGAACCTGTCACTTAACTCGATCTTTCTTTGAAAGGGGATGGGTACCAATTGGTTTTAACACAATTTATCTAAAAAACAAATTATTGTTATACTCTTTTTGTCTTCCTCTGGACAGTGACGTAATTTTACATGCGCAGCCTTAACGCACGCGTATGTATATTCCGTCTTTCTACGCTCATGTGTGTACGCCAGCGCTTTGAGTAGGCGCACGTTTATGTGCTGCAATTAGTAATATATGCAGTTACGTCACTGTCTCGTGATGGATGAATAGACAGTATCCGATTCATGGGGATGAAGCGATAATGATCTTAATAGATCATTAGCTCCATTCATTTCCAAACATTAAGAATTGAAAATCTAATCAAACTTATAAATCAAAAACGTTGCAGTGATAGGGTTGGGTTCATCCGGAGGTGACAGAGCCATTAAAATGAACACCTTTATCTCTTAGCTTGTCATTCCCCTTCTTCTTCTGCACCCGAGCCAGCTAGCTAGCTCCCCGTCCGTGTCCCCTAGCCATGCATGCCCGTAGGCTCACCAGACCGAACAACCTGCTCTGTTAACATTTAGTTTCATCAAAAAGAAGTTGAAACTCTTCTCTCATCGTCGGCCCGTATCTTTAACGCATTGGTGTCTTTTATCTCTGTAAAGAATGATAGCCATGCTAGCGTACATCTAGATGGATTGCTATGGGTGAATACCAGCCATACCTTGCCGGCCGCTCTGCTCTGCACAGTAGGGGTAGGATGTACAGCTAAGGAGATGGCCAACCGGGGGGTGCTCCCATGGAGGGTATTGGAGAATGTGATACACTAATTATAAATAGGTACCCTTTTTTGCAAGAAATTGTTGCCATTTTTGGTGGGGGATACAGTGGGTCCCAATGGGCGTAATCAAGGGAAATGGTGAAACCGGCCCTTTTTGAGGTAGACCTTTCCTGATTAGTAATGATTTAGGCTTTCAGAATGCTCCTATTTGAGTTCTCAGGTACCACACAAAGTTAAAATTATAAATAAAAGACCCATGTTTTATGAATCGAAAAATGAATGTGAATGAACATACATTATTTTGCCCCCTTTTGATGAAACGTTCTCAAGACCCAGTGTAAAAACCAGAAGACTGCACCCAACCGCAAATAGAGAAGTTTGAGTGCATCCACCAGGGGTTATGATGCAGCACATCAAAAGGGGGGACTATGCAGCTGTGTGTTATAATAGATATAGATGAAAAAGGACAGAAAAAAATAAAGAAAAAATAAGAATTTAGAAGTCATTTTCACTCGTAAAATCTGAATGCCTTGATCAATTTTGATAGTATTTTTTGTTGTGTTTTTTTGTGTGCTTGTTTGTTTGTTTATTCTGTTTTTCTGGGTGGGGGTTCTTTTTCTTTCTTTTTACCAAACCCAAAATTCTTGCCCAAAGTGCCAAGATTGTAGTAGATTCACTTGAACATAACGTATTAGTGGTGCACAGATATTTTTCGTGATTTTATAGTTTTTGGAAAATGTGCAAGACTTTATTTTTGCGGTTATTTCGCAGTCATTGCCCGGGGAAGCCACTTATGTATAAAAGTTGTAATCATCCGTGTGAATCCACTCTAAAAAACTACCCTTTACAGGATTCTCAAAGGAAAGTGACCCTTAACAAGGATTAATAAATCAACGAATCATACATATAGTCATAGCTAAAGGATAGGTCCTCAAGACAGAGTTTAGACTGAAAAGAAAAGCGTGTGAAATAATTGTGTGATCAGTTTTGTTAGTAACTTTATCTTACAGGCCAAACCATTTCCAGCTATTTTTACAATGATATGACTCGTGACTATCGGCCCAAGCAACCCTTAGCGTGAATTCATGTTGAAAAAGACACCCTTATTCTCTGAAATTGGCGATTTTGAAACCCTTAGCACGAGCCCGCGTTGTGGTCGAATAAAGCACCCTTAATCCGTGTTTTTCGTTTACGCGGATGATTACAAAATTATACCTGACTGGTTATATGATTTGAATCAGTACAGCTAACCATTGATACATTTCGGTGAGTAAAACGTATCACCCTAAAAACAGACATAGGTTAATAAATATTAAGATATTTAGGTTGATATATAGGTTAATGAATGTGGTCAGTTGTTTCATTTGTAACTGGTGTCGGTATGAAAAGGTTAGCTATTTTGTCTCAGTAAGTTGGAATTTCCCTGGGGGCATTGTTCATTTTCCCCATAGGCCAGAGTATCACATCGGGGTCATGATGGTTGTCTCATTGGAGGATAGTGAAAGCATATGATGTGATACGGTGATGGGGGTGGGGGGGGGGGGGGTCTGTCCCCGTTCCACGGCCCCCATTGAACTAGATTTTACTGATTTGAGATATATTCTATTTTTTTTAAAAATATTTTATCTATTTATTTAAAAATTGTTACATTTTTTTCCTTCAAAATAATTTGTTTCTGAACTGTGATTTTGAAATATCACGGAGGGAATTTAATTCTTTAAAAACCAAATGAACAAAAACAAGAACAAAAAAAAACCACACTCAATTCACTGGACATAGTTGAAGGGTCCCTTTGCTCTTAGTTGTTTTCTTGTTCTAAACACAGAATTTAAAAGAGTATCTAGCCATAATCATTGAATCTAAAATTGAGAATCCCTTTATTTTGTTAGAATTTTGAAAAATGCTTAAGAATGTTTGACATTTGAACAAACAATTCCAATGTTTTGAATATTGATATTTTTAAATAGGTCTTAAAATATTTGACATTTGAACACATACTTTTAAATGTGTTTTAAAATATTTGACATTTGAACACACACACACAAATATTTTCAACAACAACATAAATATTTTGATATAAAAGGTAAACAGTCTATCTAAGTTAGACACCTTTTGTTTCAATGAGACACAAATCTAAAACCAATAATCATATAGATTGTGAATTAATGCGCAATATCAGTAGGCACAATTTGGTATTTTGAGGGATTGTTGGATGGAGGGAGTATGGTGTGGAAAGTATTTATTTTGATATTTGATATTGTAGAATGATGATAGACATTATACAATGGATGGAAATACTTTTTTGAAATTTTTGAGGAAAAAATGTTCCTTGTATTAAATAATCTTCAGGGCTAAATTTGTGTTGAAAGACTTATCACCTCTCACTAAAATGATCCACACTTGTTATTAAATTTAGATATACATCTATTGAGGGGAGAGGGGACGGGAGGTGGTAAATATTGAGGGGAGGGGTGGGGAGGGGGTAAACATTGAGGGGAGGGGAGGGGAGGGGGTACATATTGAGGGGAGGGAAGGAGGTAAATTGCATTAATTATTTTTGACAGAGATGTATGTGCGACTAGATATAGAAGAAATTTTCTTCAGTTTTCAAAAATGGCTAAAAGATTAGATTTCCTTTCTCATTTCTCAAAACCTAAAGGCTAAAAACAAATTGTTTTAATGTTCTCATTGCATTTGTTTATTGGTAGGGGTATCTTTCCTTTTGTTTTTAGAACAAGCTTAAAGTGGGTAAAAAGTTTTGATATGATGCGGTAAATACAGGGTATCCCAACAATTGTGAATGATTTATAAACTTGACTGCTATACCCTGTTCATATACTTATTATGTGTAGTGACTTCAGTGCATATTCCAGATCTCGGTTGCAGCATTTATGTGTAACTATTTGTATTTGATCAGTGGGATATACACAGCGCATTAGAATAACGCTAACAAAAAAATTGTTGTGTTGCCCTCAAGTGCCAAAAATCTTGAAGTCGGGTCGGTTGGTCGAATTTCCTACTTTTTCCCCCTTTTTTTTTGCTGATAAATATTAGTGACAGACCATGGTTCATGACAAGACAAAATTGGTAAATGTCAATTTGACTAATGTTTCTAGTGTGATAATAGTTTAAAAGCAATCTATTTAAGCAAACTTTTTAATTTCAAGCAGAATATAGTAATATTTTGACAAATTGGGTAACATTTAAAAAATGTAAAAACAAATTGTGACCCTGTTTTTTGAGATTTTAGGGTCGGTCACTGAGGGCAACACAACAAACAAAAAATTGGCCTTAGAATAACGAACCCAAATGTTAGATGCCTTCACTTAAAACAAGGCGGTTCTCGAACGGCGCGTCTCGCCTGTTCATCAAAAGTGACTTGAAAGAAATGATGATGAAACATATGATACAATGTAGCACTGTCACAGAGGTATGCATTGTAGTTAATGCAAGGGATGTAATACCTTGAAAAATTTAATCAA
Organism: Ophiura sarsii; assembly: GCA_035610835.1. Lineage (NCBI taxonomy): Eukaryota > Metazoa > Echinodermata > Ophiuroidea > Amphilepidida > Ophiuridae > Ophiura > Ophiura sarsii. The sequence continues at coordinate 44,318,920 of CM069453.1, forward strand.
CAAAAAGAACACACCAACCCCCTTCCCTACACCAAATCACATCAAGATAGGCCTTACAGATCTTATTTGACCCCAGATGACCTCTGATGACCTTGAAAATTTAATCAGCAAAAAGAACACACCAACCCCCTTCCCTCCACCAAATCACATCAAGATAGGCCTTACGGATCTTGTTTGACCCCAGATGACCTCGAAAAATTAATCAACAAAAAGAACACACCATCCCTCTTCCGTCCACCAAATCCCATCAAGATAGGCCTTACGGATCTTATTTGACCCCAGATGACCTTGAATGACCTCCGATGACCTTGAAAATTTAATCAGCAAAAAGAATACACCACCCCCCTTCCCTCCACCAAATCCAATCAAGATAGGCCTTACTGATCTATTTGACCCCATATTTGACCCCCGATGACCCCGAAAAATTAATCAACAAAAAGAACACACCACCCCCCTTCCCTCCACCAAATCCCAGTAAGATAGGCCTTACTGATCTATTTGACCCCATATTTGACCCCCGATGACCCCAAAAAATTAATCAACCAAAAGAACACACCATCCCCTTCCCTCCACCAAATCCCATCAAGATAGGCCTTACTGATCTATTTGACCCCATATTTGACCCCCGATGACCCCGAAAAATTAATCAACAAAAAGAACACACCACCCCCCTTCCCTCCACTAAATCCCATCAAGATAGGCCTTACTGATCTATTTGACCCCATATTTGACCCCCGATGACCCCGAAAAATTAATCAACAAAAAGAACACACCATCCCTCTTCCGTCCACCAAATCCCATCAAGATAGGCCTTACTGATCTATTTGACCCCATATTTGACCCCCGATGACCCCGAAAAATTAATCAACAAAAAGAACACACCACCCCCTTTCCCCCCACCAAATCCCATCAAGATAGGCCTTACTGATCTATTTGACCCCATATTTGACCCCCGATGACCCCAAAAAATTAATCAACAAAAAGAACACACCACCCCCCTTCCCTCCACCAAATCCCATCAAGATAGGCCTTACTGATCTATTTGACCCCATATTTGACCCCCAATGACCCCGAAAAATTAATCAACAAAAAGAACACACCACCCCTCTTCCCTCCACCAAATCCCATCAAGATAGGCCTTACTGATCTATTTGACCCCATATTTGACCCCAATGACCCCGAAAAATTAATCAACAAAAAGAACACACCATCCCTCTTCCGTCCACCAAATCCCATCAAGATAGGCCTTACTGATCTATTTGACCCCATATTTGACCCCTGATGACCCCGAAAAATTAAGAACAAAAAGAACACACCATCCCCCTTCCCTCCACCAAATCCAATCAAGAGAGGCCTTATGGATCTTATTTGACCCCCGATGACCTTGAATGACCTCTGATGACCTTGAAAATTTAATCAGCAAAAAGAACACACCACTCCCCTTCCCTCCACCAAATCTCATCAATATAGGCCTTACTGATCTATTTGACCCCATATTTGACCCCCGATGACCTTGAATGACCTCCGATGACCTTGAAAATTTAATCAGCAAAAAGAACACACCACCCCCTTCCCTCCACCAAATCCCATCCAGATCGGCCTTACGGATCTTATTTGACCCCATATTTGACCCCGATGACCTTGAATGACCTCCAATGACCTTGAAAATCTAATCAGCAAAAGAACACCCCACCCCCTTCCCTGACATCAAGTCCCATCAAGATAGGCCTTACGGATCTCTAGATATCGCGTCACAACGCGTCTCAAAAGTTTTAAGCATATTTGACCCCGATGACCTTGTATGACCCCCGTGACCTTGAAAAATCAATCAGCAACAGAACGCACCACCCCCCTTCCCTCCACCAAGTCCCATCACGATAGGCCTTACGGATCTCCAGATATCGCGTCACAAAGGTATTTCTTAGCACACGGCTGACGGCGGACGGCGGACGGCGGACGGCGGACGGCGGACGGCATACGCCAGACGCCGGACAGAAATAGTGATAACATAGTCTCTTTCTGATTACATCAGGCGAGACAAAAACCAAGTGTTGACGCTTCTATTACTATCCAGAGATAGATCACTGAAGTATTACGAGGGAGGGAATTTTGCATAACTACTGAATTGACTGATCAAATCTTACGTTGTCAATTATAACCCTCTTCAATACCCCGCAGAGAGAAAAAAGTTGATGCTTACATTTCATCCAAAAAAATAAGTTCCCGTTTGAAATAAGTGTTTATATTTGACAATCCTTACACGATTGGCAGTTGTGAAGTGGTTAGCGTGGCAATGTTTGAGGGTGTTTCATCACAGTGCCCGATGGGTACGAATTGACGATGCTTTCTTTAGTAACAATATTTAATCATGTTAGAAAAATATACTAAACACTTATCACAATAATGTCATTGACCATATTGTGCGTAATCAACTGGTTTCATATGCCAATTTGTATACAGCTTTAGGAGGATTAAACAAATCGTAAGTTGCATAAGAACCTTAAAATATTGCATTCACAGCGTATCTTTGCTAGCATTTTACATTAGAGAGTAGCGTTAACATTCTCTAATTAGTTTTTAAAAATATTAAGAATGTGCCGGTATGTCCTTATATGGCAAAAAGTTCAAGATAATGAAACAAGCGGTATATTGTGCAATCCCCCACCCCCACCGTGTCATGTTGTAACCGGCCCATTGATAGAGTGTACAATTATGTTTGTATTGTGATGATATTAAAAAACTATGTACAATAACAAGCCTACAGCAAATTGATCAAATTAACTCTTATTTACCGGCGGGTCAAACTCGGGACACAAGTTGATCAAAGTAAAACAATCTGCAAACTTCATGCAATACAGCACGCGCCTCTCAACAGGCAGTAAACTTAGTGGAACGCTTGTTGCAGCATCGGAGAGAGCTCCCCCGGTGGGAACCCAATCAGATGTACACTAGCCCCCATTGCTGACCAATCAGAACTAACGTGTCCCGTGATTGGTCAAGATAGACGGATATCAGCAGACGCAACCAGTCAGAGGTTAGTTTATCTGGATGTACGCCAGCGAGTGTGGATGGATCAAATGTACACACCATCACATGGATGTCGCAAGAATTTTGCATGCATGCAACAACATCGTTTCTCTCACACTCACTGTTAATGATGCGGCTAATATTATCCCAGAATTTCATAGTCGAACCGGAGGATGACACTAGCACCTTACTCAAACCATCTCAATGGATAGAACGGAGTACGGTCGGGACAGGGAAGCCCCATCAGTGTAATCAGCATAGGACTCGTGTGTTTGTGGAAAGCCTGGGGCACATTAACAGCAGACCATGGGTATGTAGCATTAACCTCTTACTTACAAAACCATGACAGAAATGTAACTCATGTCAGCTGGTATCGGTTACAAATAGATATCACAGCGCACTGATGCATTCATCATATCTTTATCTATATCGAGTACAAACCATCCCAGTCTTGGGCTCGTGTATCTCAAGATATCTGTACATGCAAATACACTAACATGCATAGACAGATGACAAAATTGGTTGAGTATATACGGTGTTAATACTATAGCAGTAGGTAGCAATAAAACAAGCGCAACCCACGCATGTATGACGTACCGCCGCTAGACTTAGATTTGCTGTAATGCAGTACAATATGACGATGACGTTGAAGATGCAGCGAGGAGACTTGCCACAGCGTGTGATGTCACAATTGCAAGATAACAGATCAATATACAGGGAAACTCAATTCCCTTGCACAATCAGACAGTCACCGATGCACCGACGGTCACTCGTAACAAAAAATCACCCCGGTGGATACTGCAACAATGCCACTACAAATGCTTTGCTTAGGTGTCCTCGTGATCTCTGACTTGAATAAGTCAAATCTGGTATCGTCACAATATATCGGGGGCAGCGTATTAGCACTTATCTGTGAAACCTCTTCGCAGCACAGTTTTGAGAAAAAATGTCTCTCTCGGGATCCGGCTAGACCCGTATGCGCTGAAGATACACATTGTGCGCACACAATATTAAGTTTCCGAAAAGAGGTGTATTTATAGAGAGCGGAAATACATTTGAGAAAAATGAAAATGGTTCAGATACGTATCTCTCAATAAAGAATACGGAGAAAATTAAATGACAGGATATTTCAAATTAACGCAAGTGTAAAATAATACTAAGCGAAATCCGAAAATAGGTTGCCCATGTGGAATGAAGTATGAGGCAGCAATTCTTTTACAATTCATATACATTGTAAATTATAGCTGCTTTCTGCTATATTCCAAATCCCGATCTACTTATCTACGGATATTTTAACACATACTGCTACATGTTATTGTATAAAACCTGATGAATTCTTGGCAAGACAAATTTACAATGGGCAATTTTTAGTTCGGGAAATGCCTTATTACTATTTATTATTATTTGTGCATGCGTTAATTCAATCATTTGGGCAAGTCTTGACGACATCAGTGCAGATATCGTATTGTATGATTTAATTGATTTTATTCTCATGTATCTATTCCACAAACAACTTGACTTTGAACCCCCTTTCGATCTTTACATTAATAACATTACCATAAATTAGCGCTGGTAAGAGGATGCCTAGTAGCAACCGGTGCGTGCGTCATTCATTCACGTATGCAACGTCTTTGGCAGATGTGAAACTTCTTAGTGATACAATCTGCTGAATTATTATCAGTCTGTCTAAAATGGGTTCTGATTGGTTATAAAGAGGGCGATACAAATCATTTAGCCAATAAGAGACATGGTATAATCGATGCTGGGTCTAAAAATTTGAAAAAGATATAGAAGCATTAATTTGATTGGTTGTAAAGATGGCAATATCAATTATTGAGCCAATAAGAGACATTGTAAAATTGATGCTATGGGTCTAAAAATCCACAGGATATAGAAGCATTAGTTTGATTGGTTGTAAGTGTTAAATGATATAGAAGCTCTATTTTGATTTGGGGATACTGAATGCAATATCATTAACTGAGCCAATCAGAGACATTGTAACATTGATGCTGTGGCTTAACGTGAGATAGGCTATAGCGAAAAATCTGCTAAAAATGGTTACAAAAATCGCAATGTGAAATGGACTATAGGTGTCTAAGTATGGCATCATAAAAATAATATCACTTTCAGCATTCACATAGGAAGACGTGTCTATCCCATAGGGAGATGCATAATAGTGCATGTATCCGCCCTACATTGGTGTAAGAGTGTATTAACAGGCCACAAAGACCAACAATCTGTGATAGCCATTAAGGTTGTCTGTAGAGCCCCGAGTGGACCGAACTCTAACGCTATCTGGTGAGAGTTCCTATCAACGTGTATTGGCTTGATGCGGATATGAAGAGTCTAAGCTTAGATAGATGGATACAGATGAAGGGATAGATGGATGGAATGCACACGGGCTGATAATAGCCTGCCATGTGTTGAGAGTTCCCATCATCACAGGTCGGATATGAAGAAAAGCAGGCTAGATCGCCCCAATGAATGGAACACAGGCTGTACATTCCACCGGTAAATCTCTAGGGAGGGATGGGTGTCTATCGGCCAGTGTATCAATGGTTATATCTGATACTGTATCAACCTCCACGGTTATTTATCTTGATAGGATCCCCAGTATAAATGTCAACAAGTTTTGTCGGACTAGATAGATGCAATGACACAATTACCTGACATCCACATTGTGTCGACTGTAGACAGCATATAACTTAAAGGCAGCTTTTAGCAATTTTGCTTAAGGCTAAATCATATTACGTCTACTATAGACAGCATATAGCTTTAAGGCAACGTTTAATAATTAGGCTTAATTATCATTATTAATAATGATCATTCTGCTTAGAGTCAATGTTAGTTATTTTGCTTAAGGCTTAGTTATATCATATCTACTGTAGACAGCATGGCTTTGCAACAGCTTTTGGTAATTCTGTTTAACAAAAAGTAATATCATATTTATTTACTGTAAATACCATAGTTTCACAGTAGCATTTAGTAATTTTGCTAAAGGCATGATGATTATACCACATCTATTGAAGATAGCAAACATTTTCAACAAAGCGTTCAACTATTTGGTAAATACAAGTTTGTGACATCTTTCATAATAGGGTTGGTGAAATCATGTCTACTTAAGACAGCATATGGCTTCAAAGCCGCATTTTAGTTATATATTTTAAGCTTTAATCATATCTCATCTACTGAAGATAGCAAACCTTTCAATGGATGAAACCTTTCAGCCATTTGAAATTTTGTTTGGTCTAGGCCATATTGTAGGCCCTTGTGACATCTTACTGAACACAGTAAATCTTTAGTAGGTTTTCAACCATTTAACAATTTGTTTGGTCTGTAGGCCCACTGTTACTGAACACAGAAGTCAGACACTCAGTTAAATGTTGTGTAATATTGTGACTATTGTTATAGGCTATAGGCCTATGACTAATTCATTTCTAAGTAATTTTCAGTCAATTTACTATGTATAGTCTTTTACATGCTCACTGCTGCAAGTAGCAAATGCTTTGAAAAGCAAATGTTATCAATCTAAAACAAATTCATACAGTAAAATCCAACTTTCAGTTCGGTTCACAAAAAGTTGTATCGCAACATTTTCAAACCGATCAATTTTCACAATCCAATGATTGACCGGTACTTAACCTTTGCCTTACGAAAATTAAACAAGAACATGGGTCTTGATTTTCATTTGTTAACAAAATATCAAAATATTTCCCTGACAACACTATTTAATAATCAAATGTATCACAATTTTGTAACTTACCTAATAGTGTCAAGATATAGGCAAGGAAATCCAATAGTGATGCATGTAAAGAAACAGAAATCAAACAAAATACATTAGAAATGATGCAGTAATAGCAATTTCAAAGATATGTGAACAAGGTATCTTACTATGTACCACTTGTTTAGGGTATCTCTAAGTCCCAAGACAAATAGCTGCTTAAGTTCCGCTCTGATAATAGTCACCTTTGTATACAAATGTTCCCCACGTCAAATAGACACCGGTTACTTGTTACCTCCTGAGATGTCAGTGTGTCATATCCATGTTTATAATGAAAGGCTGATATCTAACTAAACTCAAAACCTTCAAACTTTTGCTTTGCAAAATAAGTCAACACTTCCTGTCCACACGGCTATTAGTTTTACCATATACAAAACAGATTTTACCAGAAATCTTTCGCAATTTTTCAAAGTATATCTCAAGGATTACTGAGCCAATACTAGGCAGGTTTGTACTTATTTCAAGGCATTTCTCATGGTGATTCCAAATATGAACAAATGAACAAATGGTAGACTCTAACACAGTTTGGTATAACATTTGATAATGTCACTTTAAATTTGCAAGTTAAATTTCTATTTGTGTTATTTCCAACTTTTATTTTTATAAATGCTAAACGAAAAATGAACAAATGGTAGACTCTAACACAGTTTGGTATAACATTTGACAATGTCACTAGAAATTTGGAAGTTAAATTTCTATTGATGTTATTTCCAACTTTTATTTTTATAAATGCTACCTTTAAGCTACTAAATGTGCAGAGTTTGGATATAAAAGTGCGACAATGCACTTTGATGGTTTAGATTTTTAGGAGTCGAGAGAACAAATACTAGTAGTACATCAAAATACCATAATTGTAACAAGGCTTGGGAAGTTATTTGCCTCAAAGGAAATCATCACTTATTTTCCTTCAAATGGAATTATGAGGGGTTTATTTTAGACTGTAGCATGATAATGACATGCGGGTGGTAAGGGGTCAAGGTAGTAGCGCAAGAGAAAGCAAGCGATTAGATTGGCCGGTAATTTTGGAATGTTAGTCGCGTGCCACTGCCTTTAGGGGCATGTTAGTCACTGCTGGGTCACTGGCTATCCCGGGGCACTGGAATGATTGAAATCAGGCCCAGGTTTAAGAATCAATCACCACTAAAACAAATCAGTTTAGTAGGTTTTTGGGCTAGGCCTAGTTATTATGCTATTTGCTAGTCATAGTATGAACAAATAGAAGTCAAAATTACAACTTGGTGTGTTGTTACACATCATAATTGGTCCAAGTCTGTTAGGAGTTGTGCTTTTTCTTGCAATTGTTCTCCCAATTCCAGTTCAATTTTCTAATTTACGGTCTAAATGTCTATATACCCTGATAACTTGCGCTACTATTTCTTCAAACGTCTGGCCTACCCAATTGTATATCCCGCAAAAGACAAGTATAATATTTGAAATTATGATAAATCAAGTCATTTGATTGATCATAATTTCAAGAATTATACTTCCTTTTGGTGATTTGATTTTTAACCCAGTAGCAAAATGAAGAGTTCAATTTTTCATGATTTTTTAATGTCCACACGATGACTGAAAACAAACTATTTTATTACCATTCCTTAATATATATTAAAGAAATTTGTATCATACCCCATGTTCTAATTATTACTCCCTGGTCCCTTTCAGAATATGGATTACAAGGCATGGGTGGTCAAACGGGCCATAGTGAACGCTGCTGGGTACGACTGTATCTTGACCCAGTTCATTACGAAAGATATGTCTTTGTTGAAAACATCATCCTCCAAACATAACAAAATATAATCGGCTAGTTTAAATACCTATTAGTAAATCTTCAACATTGATATAGTAATGTAGAGCAACTTACAGAAGACTCGATAATCAACCTCTCAATTTGCAAAACAAATTCCAAATGCCGTTTGACGTTTTACAGCAACTGCGCGTCAAAAAGGGTCGAAATTGTGGTACAAAATGTAGCGGTATGGTTTTACAGATTATTCTATCAATTTATACTAGGTCAACATCCAAGTTGTATTAATGGCACATTAGAACTTTGATATAGGAGCCAAAACACTGCCAAATGCTCCAAATGCAATAAAATGTGCAAGGTTCGGTGTTTATAGACCCGCGATGTAACTTTATTCACAGCGAATTGTTTCAAAATGGAATGAAATATTATCGTTGCTAAAATAGCCATGTTCCTGTCAAAGTACAGTATTTTCACAGTTTTGCATCAAAAATGCCTGAAATCAAGCAAATTGCATGATAAACTTTTTTTTCTTCTTCTTTCTAGATTCGTTTAGAGCATATAACCTCTTACAACTAATGTAGAACTAGTAGTCTGGAATCTTGTAATACATGTTCAGCCAACCCATGCAGGCAGGGCTAGCTACATGGTCTATAACTACAATGTAGTGCTGCACCTCTATCACATGCACATCAGTAACATGTCAAGCACGCAATCCCACCTCAAAATACAGGCAGTTGCTGGTCTGCTACTGGAGTAGACAGTTTTACGCCAGGGAACTGTTGGCATCCTCTAATATACCAGCAAAGCTACTGGAAGTGATTTACAATTAAGATGTTCTACACTTTAATAGATTACTTGTTGACAAATGGATTTGTTTATGGATAGACTAATTCGATGACAAGGGTGATGTGATCTAGCAAAATTAATCAGAAGTCAGGAATATTAATTTTGAAACATCACCAAACAAAAGAGACATTTTATGCTTCATTGTTTTGAAAGCAGTCCTTTATTATGGGGGGGGGGGGGGGGGGGGGTTCTGCAAAATACAGCACTGCAAATGACCAATACAATCCTGTAGAAAACTAAAAAATGCAAATTGCCTGAAATCAGATTCACTGTTAGTGTCTGATAGACATGCAAACCAATGGGTTGGCTGTATTATGCTAGTCGACTAAAACTAATGTAGATAGGAGTAGTGGTGGTTTGGGTAGGTTACTTGAGGTTTTATTTTTAAAACCAATAAAAAAAGGAATTTAGAAAGGTTTTTTTATGTTAGTAACATGGGTTGACATAGTTCTTTGACTTGTTTTATACAAATTGCTTATTTTTCTCTAGAATTACGTGGTGATATCTCAAATTGTAGTGCATAAGAAAGGCCACCTTTTTGTAGCATAATTCAATTTTGAGGAAACACCTTTGATGTTTTCATGAATAGTAGACCAAAATATGAATCTGTTCTTGCTGACTCATTCTGTAGGTTACTATAACATGGGCCTACCTAAGTGCTTTCAATATGGTATGTTTTTGTGGGGGTTATCAGATTTCAACTTCATACCATATATGAATGACTACATTGCCCTAGAGTTACTCACACAAGTTCACTCATCAATATGGGTTGACATTGCCAGGTTATGGAGACATATAAAACCATGCTAGCAATTGGCTCTATGAGTGAGTAACAGATTTACAATTTAGGTACATAGCTATCATGCATATCATGCAATACATTATTTGACTGCATCAATTTATATGCTCAAACACCCACTCTTTACAATCACCATCTCCTCCTAAACAGAAATACATATCGGTTAGGATTTCCTTTCAAATATCATACATATTAGTTGGACGGCATTTTGTAACCACATGAAATACCATTGCCAAGCTGAATCACAACACCTATATAATTGAATAATTGAAACAAACAAACTACAAGAATACATCTGTTGGTATCCAGAATCAAAGACTTGGTCATAAGATGAATTGAAAGTTTTAATCTTGACCACAAAATTGCGCTGCCACGCTGTGGCATGCTGGGGGATATTCAGACAATTTTGCCTACCCATCATGCACCATGCCCACCCTGAATGAGCCACACCAGGTAGGACCACTCCATATATGGCCAAAGGGATATTATTGCTGTAATTACAACATAATTGTGTTACACAAAGCAATGGTCTCTTCTCCATACGATGCACTCTTCAATCAACCAACCTTATGTTTTAAGAAATGACAAATGAGTACATTTGTGGTAGAGATTATTCAAATAGGAATGGTATCCAATAAAGATCAATATTACCCCCACTCTAAACCATCCTAGCCCCCCCCCCCCCCCCCCCCATACCATCATATTAGAATAAGCCTATCTTATGTTTGAACTAAAAACTGTGATGACTTATTGCTAATGAATTGAATCTTTCCTCTGTTCTATTCCACAGATCAACAGTCAACGCTCCAACTCCATTCTTATGTGACGATGTCTCTGCCACGATACCACATACTACTGCTGATTAACTCACTGAGTAAGAATACCTACATAGAAGACTCATATTAGGGTAGCAATAGTCAAACTGGGGAGGTGAAACTAAGCTTTTCAACTAAAAAGATGTATTTTTTGTTTTCAAAAGAAGGGCTTTTTGAACTCAAGATTTATATTCGGTTCCACTGTGTTGCTAAGTATAAATACCTCTTTTTTGAATCCCATTAATCAAGCTCGCTATGTCATTTCAACATTTTGATTTGGTGTAATGATGTCAAGCTTTGGCGCCACTCCACAATTATCCTAAAAAGTCATCCATACATTGATTATAACACCGTTAATTGAAGATCCTTAATCATATGTAAATCAATACAAAATAGACAAAAAATGACTGAAATCACAGCCATCGTCACCTGACCACAGTCACCACACAGATACGGGATACACCAGCCCATCCTTGTTTATACCTAGAGATACTTTGACATTCTAACACTAGGTTTAGGTTGCAACGCGGGGGCGTCTTACTCAAACTGAATGGCCTCGACGGTAACTACCTTTACGTGCTATTGCAGGCAATCTAGGCTACAATCAGAGGGTGTGTGGGCGGGGGAATGGGATCGGTGTAGCAAATTGAACATCTTCTGCGTGCGTATAAATAGTTAACACCCATGCCCAAATGAATTGAAATGCATAACCATAAGAGGTGGACATTTTTGAGCTACGTTTAATTTTTGTGAATCCTCGTGCCATACACCAGTTGATTAAAATGTTCAAATTTAACTCAGCGGTAAATAGGTCTATGTGAAGAAATACAAAATCATCAATTATTTAACATAGGGTAAAGATCCATTTACGAGTCATAAAATTATCAAACATCTATCTAGTCTCCATATGCATTTATCAACCCAGATATTTGGGGGTTTTAAACTAATGTGTTCAGCTTAAGAATTTTGTTTTTAGAGGTCTATCCTTTATATTCCGCAGTGACAGGATAGATAGACATTGCTACTTGAAAGAAAGCTTGCTAAGTCTTGATAGATGTGTAATTATTTCATCAAGTATAAATTGAACCTGTTCCCACATAAAAATGTTAAAAATTGACAAGACCTAAACAATCATTTGCTCGAAAATAAACGCTTTAATACAGCACACAACACTGAGTAATGCCACACCTGTTCTGTTAACATCCAAAAACACCCACCATACCATCAAGAGGAAAGGTTAATGAAACCGTCCAAAATGAACAGATAATTATCGTTATGGGTGGATAATGTTCTCTGGCAGCCTTGGCCATGCATCCATCATTCCACCTACATACATTTTATAATACAGGATTAGCAGGAATGCGTCTTCGATTGACCCCAAAATTATCTACTGCGAGGGCGCCCTATGGTAAACACAAACAGTCAAATTTGTTTAATTGCGTAGATCGAAATAATAAGCGTTTAATCAGGCCAAGATTTAATCAAAACAAGACACATGAGTGATAAACTGCACAAAACGGATAAAAAACGACTCCGAAAATTGGCTGAAAATCAAAAAAGCGTGGAAATTTGAGGACCCCAATCCCGGTAATATCAGGTGATTAACTGAGTAACAACACACCTGTTGACATCAAAACACCCACCATACCATAAAGGAACAGATAATTACGGTTATGGATGGATTATGTTCTCTGGCAGCCTTGGCCATCTCTCCACCACCTACATACATTTTATAATACAGGATTACAGGATAAATATGACACCCACCTACCACTGCCTGCCTGCCTGGCTATCCACGCATTGACTAAATGTTTGCCTGTAAATCTTGCTACTGCTGCGCTCCCGTCTCATGCATGGATATGGGTTAAAAGCAGCAAATAGAAAATCTGTTAACACTTTGTGTGTTCTTTTTTTTAATTGGTTACCCTATTCAGCCTGATCCTAATTTTGAAGAGTAGTTTTTTGTGTACTATTTATTTTACCGTAGAAAAGAAAACCTATCCCACATTTCTAGAAACCCAGAATCAAATTCTCTTACGAGGACACATACTGCGGGAATAATATAAATTAATCCTACAGATTTTTTAAAGTAAAATAATACAGCAACTCTATGCTGCTGGTAGCAATCTGATTGATCAGGGTAATGTTCTCTTAAAAAACGATTTTTCATGGCGTGGATAATCTGGCATAGCGATCGGAGACTAAGAAATCCATGCTAGCGACCTTGGTTCAATTTTTAGCGTCGGTTCTTTCCCCATCATTTAACCAAATTGTCCCATCCTCTTATAGTGTTAATCCAATACCACCCCTAAGAATGTTAGTATTAACCCTAACAGCCCCGTACGCTACAATATACTACTTCCAAGCCGATCTTCAAGAGCATTGTGTGGACAGTTTTCGATGACGTAATAAACCGAGCTGATGGTGAGCGCAGTTGACTGCACGAACGAATAGCTGAGAGTCGTGGCTTGCCTATGCTAGCCTGGGTTTTTGGTCCGAAGGATCCCTGGTTCGATCCCCAGTCGGAAAGCGGCGATTTATTTGTTGATTTCTCTTCAAAAATTGTGAGATCCCGGTTAAAATTCAGTTATGGGTTAGGGTTATGAGAGTACCTTTTAATGTTCTTTTAATGAATAGGTGAACGAAAGAATGAATGAATGAATGAATGAATGAATGAATGAGAGAAATTATTATGCAAGTATTATTTGTAGTTTGCTATACGCTCATGCCACGGATCCGCCATTTGCGAAGAAAGCCTCGAACTGGAATCAGATTGAATTAAAGTGTTGCATCATTTCATAATGTCTCGCTGTATGACCAGTTATATTGTGCAGAAAGAGTTGTAACTATAGTAGATTTACAGAATTTGGCCAGTGTGCCATTTCAGTGTAGGCAATATCTCCCGATCATGGGAGAGGCAGTGATTTGAAATCTTAATCTGATCATTGACGCTTATGGTTCTATGCTTCCCCGTGTTGTGAATCACATTGTAGGTAGTTCATACCCAGAATAGTGACACAGTTTTCTTGTGCCATTCTACAAATTTTCATTCTGATTTAATATACACAAGAAGAATTAAGACTCTAAGATGAAATGATGATCAATGTGTCACTTGTTAAGATAGCACATTTGAATAGCATGCTATTTGCTTGGGTAGTTTAAATTCATGCATGAACGCATGGTATTTGGGGATGTGTTGCTTTGAAGTCCATTATATCGCAGCGAAACCAATAGCATCTAAACGATGCCGATATTGTCGTGATTGGTCCGTTGTGGTTCCTCTAACGTTAAATGGAATAGGTCCAAATAAATAACCAATCGGCTAATGTTTATGAATCTACTATAGTTTACATAATGTTATGGAATAGTTCAATCCGGTACCAGTTCGAGGCTCTCCTCCCAAATGTCGGATCAGTGCAAAAAGCAAATAGACCTAAGTAGTACCATGGAACTTCAATGGTCATCATGATCCATGTTTCCCTACTAATAGCGTACACCTTTACATTATTACAGCCCTTACAGATTTCTTTCCATGAAAAAGTGCATGGACTATGTGTACAATCCCTAATGCCTATCAATCAATCAGTGAGCCAATCAAATGCGGAAATTTTCCCATCAGACCGGTATAGCCAATCAGATAAGGTTATACTCCTATCGAATATGGGCATAGCCAATCAGATGATGCCATATACTCATCCAAAAAGTATTTAGCCAATCAGATATGTGGGTTTTTTTGCCAGATGGATATATAGCGCCTAGACAAGGTACGTTTTGTTCAGGTGTGTCTGGAATGGTCCTTGGGGTGATAGTTAGGAATTATTAAACACACCATTTGTCCAAGTGAACTTTCCACATCAAATAGCCATCATACTTGGTTCAACTATTGCTGAAACCATCTTCTCATTGGCTAAGCAGGCGTCTGATGTCACGCACAAACCGGCCAATGATACGCTATAAAGCTGGGTTAAACTGGAACCTAAAGGCCATATAGTACAGATGGCGTTGTGTTGTCTGCTTCAGGGCTGTGGAGTTGAAACATGGGTCAACCTCAACATGCTATTGGTTGAAATATGTGTCCCACTAAACCTCTGCCATTGGTTTAAATGTAGGAATACTCAGCCTGCTCAGGGATACTATATCTGTGATGCCCACACCACACCGACTGCCAGTAGGAGCTTGGAGTTCGGAGGAGGAATACCTGCATAGCCAGCTGCAGAACTTCAATCCTTTATCCTGGCAGGGGGCGACTTGAAGATAAAATGTGATTAGTACAGTAAGACAAAACCTGCCACGCACTGGCTGCGTCACTCCATCATACTCCTTGCAAGTCATAACTTTTGTGTGGAGGCGGCTGGCTGGTATAGAGATGGTGTATAGCCTGCATAGTGTGGACGGAGCTCGTGGTGCGGTGGCATTGGATTCAGTGTGGATAGCTTGCTTGCTATCCACAGGGGACTCGGTTGATGATAGTTTTTTTGTTGAGATGTAGCAAATGGATGTGGCGTTGACGAATACATACATGTTTAGATTGAGAGATCTGCTGTGGGCAATCCATGTGTGTTCTACCAGTGGTGACGATAAAAGGATGATTGGACTATGGGATTACTCAACAAGTCAAAATGCTTTCTGAACAACGCAAGAGTGTTAATTGAAAGATTAAACAGGTTAGTAAGTCACCGGATTGTCAATTTATCAAGGTAAATGTCTTATAAATTGTTTAAAATCAAACTGTTTTGATGATATTACTAGCATTACTCCACACTTTAATGTTATTGGTCATGCATATCCAGTACTATCTTGTTGTAATTGAAATTTGAAATACAAATATCATCTTTTGTTTTACTTTTATTACCCCCTTGTTTGCAATACTGATGTTTGACAGTGGAGCAAATCATCCTTAACCTTACCCTAACTGGGTTTAGATCAAATGACTGAAGACACATGGATATTAGATGAAGTCTTTTTTATACCAAATGACAATTTACCATATTTACCCATCAGTCTATGTACCATACTCCTGAATGCTATCTTCTGAAGATAGCAAAATAATACACCCATATGGTGCGGTACAAACCACCACTTTATGCTGTCTGTACCTTATACATGAAACTTGTGTACCTAACCTAAAAAATTGAAACTTATATTTAACATACATTTGATTGAGATTTTATTCATCCCATATAAAATAAGGCACAATGCAGCAATTCTTTTACAATTAATTAACAATGTAAATGATAGTTAGTGTCTGTATGTTTTGTTTTGTATCAAGGATACTGTCTATAACACTGAGTGAGAATACATTGGCATGAGATTACTAATATCATAATTTTGACAAAACATGTGTCAAAATACATAGAAATAATAGGCATATACGACGGGTATTAAACAAATTATAAATATTTTAAAATGTTTATAATTTGTTTAATACCCGTCGTATATGCCTATTATTTCTATGTATTTTCCCTCTACAGGGAGGACGGCACTTGAATTACACTTGTATAGGCCCGAGCTACTCCGGGTAATACTTGTGGCAGGAGACTGGGAAACGAGATCGCTTAGGTTTGAATTTCAGATGCTTTACCATGCGAGGTCTTGTGGCCCAATGGACAAGGCAGTTGACAAGCAATCAACAGATCCTGGGTTCGATTCCCGGCGAGATCGTTTTTCCCATTATTGTCTCTTTTCTACCCTGTTTAAAATATTTATAATGTGTCAAAATGTTGATTTATTTGTTTTTCTCTCTAACACGATAGTTTTTCTATTAACAAATACACTAGAGTCTCCCTTATGTGTTTTAAAAACATCTTATGTTTCATTAAGATTTTTCAAATCTTCAATTTCATTCCAATGTATTCACTTTGCAATGTCGAATGACAATGTTGATTACCCAACCCAACCCTGCTTACTTACTAATCCTCAGAAAGTGCACATGCCATGTGCACAGTGCCGTATGTGCTGCGTTAACGATTAGGCTAAGTACATTATCTCGTAATGAGTACCGGTAGCTAGTAGTGTGCATATTTGTTATCTCTATATGTAAAACAGTGAGGATTAATGTCGCATCTTCGTATTAATCTATTCGCCATCAACACTGTAGCCATAATCTCTAGACTGCGTGCTTAGAATAGTATGTTTCAATGTTACTTTGAAAGGTTTTTTAATTGTTTCAACATCAGATCGGATAAAAATATTTTTTTGTTATTATAGCACTCATAACAATCAAGTGAAGGGTGCAATCTTTTGTAAGAACGAGTTGTGATTAGGGACTCTTGATCTTTATCTAGCAAAATTATTAAAACAGCTTTGGTAAGGTAATATCTTGATTGGTAACCCTGTGCGCTTCGAAATAAGCTTAAAGCTTTGAAATAGTATTAAGTTTATTCTACATTGTGACCACACAGGTTACCTAATACAAGACAATGCCAATGTTTTAGGTATTGCTATTTTGTTTGTTTGATTGATCCTCCCTAAGGAACTCGGCAGAAGCGAATTTTCGTCGCCATTTCGCCAAGCTGACCATTACTGGCCAGTTTCTTTACATACAAATTTTACGTCTATTTGGAAACATCATAAAGGATGCTCCTTTTTTGGACGTTACAATGATTGCTCTTGGAGTTTGTGACAATCGCTTGAGATGGGATTCGAACCCACAACCTTTCGATTGTAAGTCTGATGCTCTAGCCATTGCGCCACGACACTCGACTATACCATACCATTCAGTTGTTTGGTGGTTAACATTGAGGAAAGTTGATCATCTGAAAATGGTCTCACATTATTTCAAATGCCAACTATCTGTTGAGGATATTGTCTGTGTATCCTTCTGAAACTTGCAATCTCTTATGTGTTTGGCTCTATCTATTTGGTACTCAAACGATATTGTACATGGCTTGTATCATAGATTCTGCTTGTATGTATACACAGTATTGACAACTGTACATGTTGGATAAATGAGTAAACCTCATTTGGCTGCCATCCCCTATAAATAATACAACTCTATAATAATAGCCTACATGAACTGAATGCGTTCCAGAACTCGGGAACTTCTCACTCAAGACTATGTGGTACTATAGAGTTCCCAAATACCGAGAGGTCAACCTCACCATAGTGTGAGTGTATTTAGGTTAATGACATGCGTACCGGGTTATGAGAGTGAAAAGAGAAGAGGATGGATTTAGAGTGTCAAAGGGAAAGCTGTAAGCCATCAAAAGTGGCCTGCTTCAGTTTATGTATAGATAGATGTCCCTTAATGTGGATAGTTGCAATTCCTTGTGGCCAAGGGTGGAAAATCATGTTCTACCGGCCTCGACTGACACATAATTTTGCTAAAATTTTAACAAAATATTCTTAACATTATGAAAAACATTTCTTGAAATTTTGAAGTATTTTGACATTTGTTTAACAATTCTTGAAGGCCAAAAATGTGAAAGTTTTTGAAATTTGTCAAAAAAGATTTTCAAAACATTTCATAAGACTATAAGATATTCTTTTGTCCGCCGCTCATAGAACAGGGTTTTTGTTTTTTGTCGCCTTTACAGTCAGTTAAATAGTGATGGCTAGGCTATATTTTGTTGATGATGACCATGAGTCAGAAACATCACCGAGCCATCAACATTGGTACAAGAATAACTACACGATGAGTTAATATGGAGTGTGTAACTATTGCTACTGATGAGGCAGTTGTTTTGGGATAAGACATGTGTATTCAAAATGGCTGCCTTGTGTGTGTTTGTAAGGCCATTATTGTACGATATTACAATACTATATCTGACATAACATGTATAGGAGCTTATGTGTATACACCTTTCTTGCTCTTAGTCCTAGCATTAATAAAGAGAGTATACAACACAGTAAAGGCCCCTTTATAGTGATGGAATGGAAGGAGTAGGTCAAGATAGTAAATTATTTTTTAGATTCTGTTGATAAACTTAACTGTTTCCAATATGGATATCAATTGCAAATAATAGCTTACAAAGGTCATTATGTCCATAAAGACGTGTGTTAACACTTTCCACACGGCTATTAGATATACAACACAGAATTACTGAACCAATACTAGGCATGTTTGTACTTATTACAATGCATTTCTCATGGTGATTCCAAATATGGTAATGAAATTTAATAATTTTGACATTTTTTGAAACATTTGGTGAAATGTTGGAATGTCGTCTGCAGACGCCTGCTGCATGGAAAGTGTTAAGAATATACATATGAACAAAAATGTTTGCTGATTATTACTACATCATCATTACATTCTTTGTTAACAGTATATCAATATTTTGTATTCTTAAAATGTTATGTTCCAACTTTTAAATGCTCAAAAAGTATATGTTTACACGTATAAAAATGTGATGCACATGAACTCTTATAATATCCAGGTTGATAACATCCTTAAAAACTTATGATCAAAATCTGCTTATAAACCATCTCCGCAATGGTGATGAATTGGATACATGAGAGCCCCACTGAAAAGTCGAACTTGCAAAACATGTGACTTTTTAATCCGTAGGACCATTTCATCATCATCATCATCATTGTCATCATCATCATTGTCATCTTTGGATAAGGATGTCATTGATTAACACATCACATAAGATATCTTCCTCAAAGAGATTAGAAGTGTTTTGTATCAGTGTATAAATGACAAGAGAAGTAAGATGCCAACACATGCAGACCAATGATGATGATGATGATGATGATGGTGACCATATTCAATGTATAGTTGTATGCTATTGGTACACACACGTGGGTTGGGTTAAAACTTCAGCATGGACTGGGGAGGTTTCTTTCCATACATGTATTTTAGGAACCAGACATCCAGACAGCTATACAGACCAGGGACCGAAAAACGAGCTAACCAGGAATAGGGATAACTACAAGCCATCGAGACACCAAGTTAACCCATGCCACACAGGGGGAATAATGATGTGTTTCAGCTAGTAAACAGGAACCAAGCGGGAAACTACCGACTAAATAAACCAATCTAGATGGCAATGGAAGAAGATGCAGCATCTTGAGTAGGGGGAAATGATGTGCTAAGCTGGTAAACGGGAACCAAATCGTAAGCTTTTGTGTGGATTTGGTCCCCTTCAACCAGCCGTAGCACCGCATTCTTTACATCTAGTATAACCCTATACCCACTACCAGTAGAGCAACGCTTTCGTCTTAGATATCAGCCAATGGCAGCGACGGAGCACTGCAACGGAATCCTCTAAATGCAACGGTAAGAATAGTCTCTAAAGTAGTGTAAGAACTTTAAGATAGTATATCATGAATTGTTAATGAAATGCATGAGATAAATCTGTGGTATAACTATACTCTGTGTCACCTTAAGTTGCAGGTTGATATAAACACTAATTCTTGTCATGGGGAGCATTGCGACAATTACATTGTAAGCATGCATGACCACAAAACACGTAAAAGGCAGGGTTAGATGGGGTGTGTAAGAGGTCTAAAATCAACCATTTCCTAGAAAAAGGGTACTTTTTCAAAGTCATGTCGATATTTCATTTGATGGTGAATTTTGGCTTCAGAGGAAAGACGTGTTTAGGGAGTGTCTGGAAAATCTGTGGTCATGCCATGCTTTCAGTGTGATAGCTGAAGGTGACCGAGAGTGTATTGCACTCTTTCTTAATTGTTGGTATTATATTGTATAGAAGTGTTTGAAGCAAACATGCTTTTATTTATAAGAATAAGAATGTTACTGCCTGTAACAAGATTGCACATCTTCAAAGTGGAGTTGATATAGTAGACGTAAAGAAAACAATATGATACAAGGGTCGTTCAGTAAGTTTTTGGCATAAGGTATACAACAGTAGACGAGACACAGTTGTGACTGATTGATATTATGTGCAGTTTAACTCCCTGAGAACTACCGGCCGATTGGTCAGAAAGATAGATACATGATTTATTGCACCAATCAGAGACATTGTTAAAATAATTGTATCCCTGATAAAGATTGGAGTGAAATAGTTCACAGGCTTCATTTTAATTGGCTATTCAAATGAGTATATCTTGCAATAAACCAATCAGAACCACTGTAAGATAGGCCGGTAGTGTCCAGGCGGGTTATTGAATGATTGGACAGGCCACTTTGAGATATCATCATGTCGACTTTTGTCGAGTTAGGCTGGATTAATCTTGATAGTTTAGGGTTCCTTAGAAGTGTGAATGTTAACACTTTCTCACACGGCTATTAGTTTTACCAAATACAAAATAGATTTTTAAGAACTTTCCCAGCTTTCAAAGTCTTATCTCAAGAATGACTGAACCAATACTAGGCATTTTTGTACTTATTTTAATGCATTCCTCATGGTGATTCCAAATATGGTGATGAAATTCAATAATTTTTACATTCTTGAAAAATTTTGTGAAATTTTGGAACTATCGTCTGCAAACGACTGCCGCGTGGAAAGTGTTCAGCAAATATTGACAAATTCACCATCGTTGAGGCATCGGCTTTCTCTCCTTATTTGCTCCCTTGGATGAGACCTGGGTCCACCAGATTAGTAAGTACAATTGAAGCAGTGGAAATACATACTTTCTGGTTGAAAGTGATGAACCCAGGTCCCATCTGTGTGTCTCAAATTGCAAGAGAAAGCTGATGTTATGACAATGGCCGATTTGTTCAGTTTGTTGAATTTTCTTTAGATTTCTCTTTTCATGACCCCTACACTATCAAGATTTTAAATGTACTAGCTGTAACAGAACAAGTAGACGACATAATAACGTCAATCTCTCTGTGTGATCGGTCAACAAATTCAACTGCACATATCATCAGTCCGAACTGCATATCTCATCTCCTTCTACCTTAGGGCGTCTGGCCGAGAACTTATTGAATGACCCTCGTTCAATCTCACATTCTCTTTCCAAAACAAATTTCACTTTCGGGAGCTTGAAGATGGGAAGAAAACATAGTTATTGTCGACACTTTGGAACCCGACTATTTATGTTAACAGAATAGATTGTATTCAAAAAAAGCTGCCGATAGTCAATTTCTTCCAGCTCGATCCTATTCCGTTGTAGAGTCGGTGAAGCAAAACAAACTTCAAGAAAATACTACTTAGAGGAACATTCCATATAACCAGGAAACTGAGAAGGAGTACAGCTCTTCTCTCTATACATCTTTATTTTTCATTGTACAAAAATTGAAATTTTGTAAAATTGTAAAATAAGTTAGTTATTTCCTCCTCTGTGGAGTCATTTAAGATGTCATTTGACTAAAATTAGTCATCATTATGACTTCAATGATTAATTTGTTGTGGTTGTATTCAGGGCTGGAAGTTTAGATTTTGTTTTAACCAGCCAGTTGGGCAGGTATAACTCACAAAGATACCTTCCCGACAGAAATTCCACCAGCCAGTGTAACTCATTCACACTGTGAGTTGAAACAAATTTACCTGCCAGTCGGTTGGATGCTGCTGCATCTTCACCCGCCCGACGCAAGTGATCCACTATGGTCAGGCGGGCGGGTGCTATTTCCAGGCCTGGTTGTACAGTCAGTAAGATCGAATTAAAAAATGTGAATTTTGAAATTCGAATTTTTAAATTAGTGTCCGACTAAGGGGGCCGCCATTTTGTTTTAAAAGTATATTAGTGTCCCGGATGAACACAGTAAAAGTATATAGCAATTAAAGTTTTTTTGGTTGCGGGGACATTCTATTAATTCGCGGGTATGTTAAAATTTGTGAATCCGATAGTTAAATGTATTTACTAACTTTTCCCTGGCGACAAGAAAAATCTATCGACGGAAAAAGGAGTAAAAAGTGATTTTAAACCAAACAAATGGAACAAATTTGTTCGAGTAAGAGGGGGTTTTGTCATTAAAAATGACGTCATTTATTTTTTAGGGTCAATTGAACGCACAAAATATCATCTGGAATCGAGTTTAAGTCAATTTTAGTTTATTTAATGATAAACTGAATGGAGTATTCAAGAAAAGGTAAAAAACAGGCGTTATTAGCAGCAACAATAATGACGTCATTTGAAAAATGGCGGCCTCCATGAATTCGGCGCACGAATTTAATAATTCATATTTTGTAATTCGATCTTGCTAACTGTTGTATTACCTGAGCATACAGGTCATGGGATAACAAATGCTTAACTTTATGATCAGCTTCATGCTGAACTATGTGATCAAATTGTATACCTTACTTTTGCCTAACTTTGTGATCAAATTTATGTCTGATATTCTTGTTGAAACAGGATAACTTGATTTTCTGCCCATTTTCATATGTAATCCTTATATCTGAAAGATGGATCACTATAGTAATAGCAATACCACTTTTTCATATTCTTTTTTCTTCAGTTTTCAGTTTTAAGAAAAGAAAATCACTCAGGGTAAAACATTGTTAAACATTCTTGGATACCTGGAGTTTAAATTTAAAAATAAATAAATTATCCATTTCACCAACATGAATTTTTACTACTATTCATCAAATGCAATATTTGGAGGCCTGAAAACCTGTAATTCCATTCTATAAAAATAGAAAAAGTGGGTAATGCCATATTATGAAAGAAATCTGACATGGTAGGACAAAATCAGTCAAAAATTGGGCAGAAAGTCTATTTAGCATTTTAAATATGTGTACAGCTGCCGCAGCAAAAGGGTGCAGTTGTCTATCAAAAAGAAATTGAGATCTTTATACCAACAAAAGGGGCTTTTTGAAATGATAAATTTGTGATTAAGATTGCATACTGTTTTCTGTTTTTATGATGAAAAATTACTGTAAAGTTGTCTTTATTTTCTTGTTTTTCCATGACTAATTCCATCAATATCTCAAAATGCATTTGACCGACAAATGCACCCGTTTGCCAAGGCAGCACACATATATAGTTCAGAATTAACCAATCTTGCATGTTACGCATCAGTCTCGCATCGGTTATTTTATTCAATTTGGACATTCGAAAGTTAAGTTATGAACATCAAAACTAATACATAACCCTTTTATACGGTATATTTTAACCCTTTGAAGGAACACATACATCCCTTATAGAGGAGTCATTTTCAGGGCTTATTTCGGTTAGCTCACCTGAATGCTGATTCAAGTTTTTTGTTTTTTAAACCGAGTGATTCTGACCGTATTCGAACCTACAACCTTTGCATTATTTTATTACACAATAATCAATCTGACCAATTCTTCTGTAATCTGGAAAAACCTAGTAAGTCAAATTTTGGGGAAAAATTGAGGTAGACCCATATTTGGACTTAATAGGTATTCCCCCTTCAGTTTATCAAGTTAAAGTGTGTGAAACTCTTCCCTGTCTGCAGTGTTTCATCGGGAAGAACCTAGTATGAAAAAACCTTGTCTGGAAAAATATGGGAACAGTTTTCCTTTTGTTTTCTTAAATTTGTGTTCAACAGACTTACTGGGTTTTTCCAGATTACAGGAGAATTGAGCTAAGGAGGTAACTGCCAGAGGAGCGCAAACTTATAATCTATAGGTATTAAGTTCTCAAAAATTGATTAAATACTATTACTAATGTCACTATATTAGACGTTTTAGTGAACCAATTTTAACAATCTATACCAGCTGATCTATACACCAAATTGCTCTGAAATGGATGATGTTCAACGCTTGGTAAAACATAGATAAAAAACTGATAAAGACAGTCAAGATTTCACCAGAAAAAATGAAATGGTTCCTGTTTTTCCTCTGATTGACAATTCTCCACGAAAATGTTTAGCGTTGAAGTTCATTATTTTCTCTACCCGATGCATCAACGATCCAAGATCTATGATGGATGAATTAATTCAATTAATTTTTAATTCAATGTCATTCCCTTCATTATTTCAACACCAATAGCGACCTATGGCTTATATTTATGTGGGCGGAGATTACGTGCCATGCATGAATTACGCCGCCACTCAAAGCTAGACTTTTAGGCGATAAAAGAAAAACAGAGGGCGATTGCTTTAATGTCCCGAATTTCGAATTTCTAAGGGATTTGGGAAAATAAATCTATATCTAAAACCTACTCAAAACTTTATCAAATTTCTTGTTCATATTTATAGATAATAATTTTAAAAGACACTTAAGTCATCATGATTTTGCAGGAATTAAAAAAATTAAAAAGACAAAATAAATCTTTTTCCAAATGTTTTTACATTTTGCCTGGTTTTGCCATGCTGTGTCACATATGCAAGCACCAGATTGGGAGATTTGAACTTGAGGGAGCACACTTCTAATTCGGTCTCAAGCCCCGATTTCAATCAAAGTTGAGTACGGTAATATTCGTCGAAAAAACATTGGGCGAAAATGGCAAAATTTCTTATACTTTTTATGAGTTCTTTAAAATCTACATAAACGTTTTTTGCTAGAAAAATCAGTGAGTTTATTAAATTTCATTTTTCATCAGCCGGTTTACATATAGGCGACGCTTCTGCATCTCAGGGGCAGAGGATAGGTGACGAATGTGGTATAGTATGGTCTTGTGTGACGAATTATAGCAACAAATAGCGCAGGGTAATGTTCATATTAATTTATACCGATGGATGTATATAACATATCCAAATTTCATAGAACCAAATGTGCGCAAAAAAGAAACTATAGAGCTATTAAAATAAAGTAAGCCTTTCCCAACATGTGAAGTCTATGTAAGGCAAATCAGTGTTGTGCTCCCTTGACTTGCGTGTTGAAGGAGTCTCACAATAAAAGCCACATAACATCCCTTAGACAGGAATTATTTTCAGAACACCCCCGGGTTTGACTAGTTTTGCTTAGCTCATCTAAATGTTGATTCAATTTTTTGTTGTTTTAATACATGTGATTCTGACCGGATTCGAACCGGCAACCTATGCATTATTACACAATGATCTTACAGGTTGAGCTAAGGAGGCAACAATAGGTATTAAGTTCTCAAAAATTCATTAAATGCTATTACTAATGTCACTATATTAGATATTTTGTTGAACCAGTTCTATACACCAAAGTGTTCAAAAATAGACGAAGTTCAATGCTTGTAAAACATAGAAATTAAAGATCTGATAAAGACAGTTAAAAAAATTCACCAGAAAAATTTAAACGGCTCCTATTTTTTTTCTTCTCCACAGATGGGCAATTCTCCACAAAATTAAGCGATTGTTGAATTCTCTAATTTAATGTCATTCCCTTAATTGTTTTAAAACCATTAGCGACCTATGATTTATATTTATGTGGGGGAGATTTATACGTGCCATGCATGAATAAAAGGGCAACAAAGGGTGATTGCTAAGATATCCCAAATTTCGAATTTCTAAGGGATGTGATAAGAGATGGCGGCACCCGGTTTTCATAGTGGGTACCCTAGTTTGAGCTTGAGCAATGACTGCGCTCACCGTGCCTTCGTTTTTTATTTTTTCAGACTACTCAAATGTTCATGGTGTTTTTTTCGACGAAAAGTTTCATTTGTGTAACATTTCAATTTTGTTTTAAGTAGTCCAACTGTATATACTAGTGTGAATTCTCGTAGGATACGTTCAATTCCAAGAGGGGGAGTTGGGGAGCAGCGGGGACCACTTGACATTTGTAAGCCTGCGTTCTCAAAACACGATAAAACTGCAGGGTTTTTACCCCACAACAAAGGTGGTGATGTTTTTGTCAATTAAGACGTGTGCTCATTGAGACATCGAGTCTCTGGTTGCATGGTTCGTATCGAGGCTAACGCCCTGGTTAGCATCAACACCCACCCACCCATTAGGCTTCTTGATTTTTTGACAGTTATGACTATTACACACCGGGTTATATAAAATAAAGCCTTCCTATGGCTGTACTATAAAAGTTGAGTCATTCCTTTATTTTGTATTACTAAAATGTTTGTGCTTTCAAGTTGGCAGTACGTACACCCCTGCATTTGGAGAGGAGCTGCAATGTTCAGCAATGCCGTGACATTTAGGTAGGGGAATTGTCCCGATGCACGTGGGTAGCACTTTCCGCGCGGAAGTACCTGCTGCGGAGTGTTCCCATACGGAAGCGATTCCCCTGAGAGGTATATGGGCCTGTTATATTAAATCTGTGAGGATGGTTACTCCCACATTGCGCTATATTGCACACTATAGAATCGGGAGTATTTACCAAGGCTGAATAAACCATTCCAAACATTTATACGTGTGCACTGTGAATTATGAAACACCACTGGGACACTATAAATCCCCCTCTCTCAACTTCATTTAGAAAAATAAAGTTCACGGTCTGCAACAATCGGGGAAATTGAATTAGCAAATATATCAATCGCGATTTTATAACACCGGAGGAATATATTCTTTAAAAACAAATTATTTTTAAAAAAAGCTGAACAAATCAGAGTTTTCCCACGCTTTTCTAATTTGAATATGCTTGCTATCAAAAGGGCATGAAGGGTAATATTACATAATACCCATACTCAAGCTATGCATTTTACAAAATGTGGGATGCACTATCATCGACCCCTTTTTATGAACTAAGTCTTTTCAAACATTATTGTTGGGACTGGAAATGTTAAAGTTAAGAACTAAAGATGAGTATTTTTGGATAATGGTAAATTGCGATATCATTGCTGTTCTGTCAAAACCTCCTATCTTCACCCGGCCCTTCAGCATGTATAAAGTAATACTTGCTATGTATACAATTTGAGCAGTCTGCTTTAAACATGTTCAGGTGCCAAACACATCTATTAAAACGGCTCTTTCCACTGAACATGTATAAAGCAACTCTTCCTATGCATAACCTTTGGGCAGTTTTACTCATGCGGAAGGGCCGGAAAAACAAACAAGTAATACTTGCTATATATAAAATTTGAGCAGTCTGCTTTAAACATGTTCAGGTGCCAAACACATCTATTAAAACGGCTCTTTCCACTGAACATGTATAAAGCAACACTTCCAATGCATAACCTTTGGGCAGTTTTACTTTATACATGCTGAAGGGCCGGAAAAACAAACAAGGTTTTGACAGAACAGCGTCAATACGAATGTGTCCCTATCAAGTATTTACAAAGTAAGCATTCATTTTTGCATATAATGGCTTCAAACTGTCGCACAACTTTGGCGTATCTAAATGTGGGAATCCGTAGTATTACTTCTTCATGATTTAAATGCTTAAAAAAATACAGTGCTAAAACAAAGAAACTTACCTAACAGGTAATAAATATATATGCTCATATCTCCAAAAAACATAATTCCAACTTGATATCAAATTACGTAATTATGGATTAATTTCACCTTTACAATTTGAGATATCGTTTAAGAACGCTACACCGAAAAGAATGAAACAAAGTGGAATTTCATTTTTGCATGATTAATTGAAGTATCCCTGATCCTCATCTTACTATTGACCGATGAATTGCCGCTACCAGATAATCAATAATCTGCCTATTGCTACGCTGGGGAATAAAAACAAATACTAAAATGTAAATAGTGTTGGGATTATAGGGGTCATAACTTCAGAACATTTCGAACACCGAATAAAATGATAACTTTATCCACACTGATCCCATTTTTGAAAAGAAAATTAAAACGATTCAAAATTCCAGGGAGCCCCGGCCAAAAAACCACAATAAATAACAGGTTTTTTGATCATATAGCTCAGTCATGTTTGGTTCAATTAATTTGATTCTGGTAGCAATACCCTTGTTTGTGCAGAACAAGGAATAATCTTATGCAATTTGTATCGCGTGACGATGTTTCGTTTTCCTGAAAATGGCGTTTTTAGTGTAAAATAGCCCTGTGAGGGCGCTGTTGAAAACAAATCCTTTCGCATCGAACTATCTCAAATTTGAAAGTTGAACCATGATAGGAGTTACATTTTAGGCATTTCTTGAAAATCTGAGTAAATTACCAGTTGTTGTTTTGAAGACACCATTTTGAATATGATTGAATTGTCCCCCATTGAATTACACATTAATGTTTTGAAAAGGATGCCACATTAAAATGAAATGAGGTAACATGCTCAAATCTTCAGAATTTTTAAATTTTAACACTCTTCAAATGTTCATGTATTCAAATTAATTTTCATTGATGCGATAGCTACTTTTTTGCAAAGCGCCATCATAGTCCAAATTTGACCAAAATCAGCTATTACAAGAAAACGAATGGGTTATATGAGACATACGAAACCAGCAAAGAATGACATCTTGTACCCTAAAACATGGGTATTGCCATCAAAATAAAATAAATTGAACCAAAAATGACTGAGTTGTGATAAAAATACAGTTTTTGCCAAAATCTCCTTTCTTAGCTAGCCCCTTTCAATGTTTACCTTTTTCACGTTATCTCGTCCGGAAAACACAGTCAAAGTAGTGGATTTCAGATGGGATCAGTATGGTCATTAATTCATCCATGTTTGAAATGATCTGAAACTATGACCTAAATATGACCCTCTATAGCCCACCTCTAATGTAAAACATACTTTCTTTTGGTTTTTAACACATATATTTGTTAAGATTCAGTCAATCTCAACGTGCAATACCTCAAATTAAAGAGAAGAGATGTCTTTTTAATTCCATGATTTGATATTCTATGTTAGGGGCTATAGTTTTGGAGATATGAACATATTTATTACCTCGTCAAAGTGGTCAATTTTTTTTTTTTTAGGACTGTATCTAAACCTGTTGGCTCTTTGCACCATTAGTAAATGAAAGCTTTGGTCTGTCATGTTTATGTTTGCACGCTCCTTTCATAGCCCCTTCAATGTTCACCCTTTTTCAAGTTATCTCGTCTGGAAAAAACAGTCAAAGTACTGTCTGTAGTTTGCTGCAGAAGGGAGACTGTTACAGTTTGCATTGACGACCACAGGAAAACAGACACTTTTGACTTAGGTATAGTTATCAATTGACTACTTTATGTTATAGAAACATATCACTCACTAATTTTAAAGCATAGAACTTTCTTGCTACACACAACATCACAAATTCTAAATATAATACAAAGCCATAATTTTGGTTTCCAAAGTTTCATCAACTAAAAATTGATTTCCTAGTGTGTTGATTCCATCCTGAGGAAGTCTTCAACTCTAGCTAGATGTAAGCGTTCAGTTGTACTGATTTTGCTGCAAGGATCTGGTAGTCACGCTACAGCTGCTTTGCTTTGAACGGAGGGAAGAGGTTTGCCAAAGACCAATGCTTAACCCTAACACCTCGGTTGGTCTGTAGGTCGAGATTAACACTTTCCACAGGGCAGTCGTCTGGGAACGACATTCCAACATTTCACAAAATGTTTAAACAATGTCAAAATGATTTAACTTTATTACCGTATTTGGAATCACCCTGAGAAATGCATTGAAATAAGTACAAACATGCCTAGTATTGGTTCAGTAATTATTTATATAGAATTCGAAAATTGGAAAAGGTTTCTGAAAAATCTTGTTTTGTATAGGGTAAAACCAATAGCCGCGTGGAAAGTGGTGTGCTTGTTAAAAGTCTATCATCATTTTCCATGGATGTTTGTTGAATTCAGCAGTCGTCCTGAAATTTGTATGAAAATCATCTTTGCTTGGGCTCTCTCTGCTTGCGCAGTACCAGATTTTTTATATTTAGTTTTGTATATGGTAAAACTAATAGCTGCGTGGAAAGTGTTAACACCATGGCCATTCAGAGCGGCTTTCTGGCTTGTTCTGCATCGACATATTTGTTTGATGTGCACAGAAGAATAAAGTTGTTACATTAGGTCCAGGTTCATGCATCCTACCTGTCCCTACTATCAGCCTGTGCAGCTACCCACAGTCTTAGGAAACACAGGGCAAATAATGACAGAAAGTGCTGCGCCTATCACTATAGATTATGCACTGACGTCACATCACAACTTGAGCTGACACAGAATTTATATGGGCATGGTACGGTTGTCTTTGATAGCGCAATCCCCTGGCACAGTGAACTGGGGTATGGACTCCAATGCCGGATAACTGGGTTCGAATCCTGCCACCGGTGGAATCAGTTTTTCACCTTTCCACTACATGTAGTATCTTCCGCCTGATAGTCTTATCCCTAATTTTGATTTATCCTTGGTGTAAGACAGCATAGAATTAACCTAGCACAAAATCCTTTACTGACGGATTAAAGGATTATATAGCTTTATTCCGTAATGGGGTCTTGACTCTAGTCTAACTAATTAATGTCTTACACCAAGGATACACCCATCTACCCCCCCTCCCCCTTTCAACATTACTCCCTGAGCACTACCTGCCTATCTAACAACATTTATGATTGGTTAATTTCAAGATATTCTCATTTGAAAAACCAATTTACTCCAATCTATACCAGGGACACAATCCTTCTGTCTCTGATGGATACAAATGATACGAGTATATCCATCTTTCTGACCAATCGACAGGTATCCATCTTTCTGACCAATCGACAGGTAGAATTCAAGGGATCATCAGAGAGGTTTGCAATTTGGAAAAGATCAATAGTTGGCTGTAAGCTTCAGGAGCCGGCACCGGCATGTTCTTGCCCCAAAAGATTTCTCTGGGTAATGTCAATCCTTTAATACAGTTTGATTGGACGCATAACATGAAAATCAAAACCTGAGAATAGATGATCATGTTATCGTAACACATGTCATTAAGAGTTGTTGTCTAAAGAACCTTTACATATTTTCAATGGATATCTTTTTTTTAATCTTTGGGATATGGAACCCTGGGTTCGTTAAATTGGTCACTTTTATTCAAAACAGCGTAAAATAAGTTTCCCTCAACCAATCTAAACCAGATAAAATTCATATTAAAGCTAATTGATTTGTCTTTATACCGTAGTACATTGTTTTGAAAACAAACGAAAACTTTTTCTCAAAAAATCGCTGAAGTTGAGTAAACTTTTTTTTGACTCACCCTGTAGATCCTGTGGAACTGGATATCAACCTAACTTTATAACTAGACACCCTGACAGGTGAATTGCTTAATTACCAGCCCAAGATGCATGTATGTGCTTACTATATGGCATAGTCCTTTTGGACTCGGCCCAATATTGCGTAGTCCTTTTGGACTCGGCCCAATTCAATACTAAACTGTAAGACTATAATCCGGACGATAATGCCATCAATTTATTCTAAATCTTTTTTTTCATTTGATCTCTTCTGAATTCAGTCCTGGTGAAACTTCAATCATTAGGCTATTTAAATATAGATCAATGTTAGCTAGACCTACAATAGATGAAAGGAAAGCTACATAGCATGAATCCCTTTAGTAGTACCGGCAACATAAGATAATACTCCCAATTTGTAGGAAATCACGCACAGAGAGTCCAGGGTTACTCTTAATCTTATTTTTCAGCATAAACATTTATGTGAAAGTACACCTTTTTTCACCTTTTGAAAACTACTCTATGTATGAATTCTTGAACACACTTGATACCCAAGGCTCAAGATAACAGGGTTTTTTACAGGGAGCTACTTTTTTTTAAAGTAGCGCCAGGATCATGGGATTTATTGAGAACCGGGAGCTACTTTCAGTCTACCGGGAGCTAACTGTTTATTAAATCCAGCATGGCAGCATTGTAAACTCGAAATTTGATGTCTTGGGCAAGCTTCCCTATAGTCAACGGGCGCTGGTTTGGACAAAATATCAGCGCTTGGTTATTTATTTTTCAGCATTATCGGGCGCTATGGCAGAAGGACCGAGGGGTAAAAATTGCCCAGCGCCCGTTTATCTTGAGCCTTGTTGATACCCTTTGTGGATGACAGTTGACCAGCAATAGAGACCTTCCATGTTTTGAATTAACTGCCAACACAAAAGTGTTTCGGACCCTCAACCCTCCCCATTCAATACATCCTGGTGAATGAACTCAAAATCAGTATAACCTCTATTTGAAATGGTAACATCATTTGAAAAAATAACATACATTGAAAAAACAACATACATTTTAGCCAAGAGTTATTTGAGTAGAGTTTCGTGTTACCTCAAAGATGGCCGCTAATCCCAAACACGGAAGGTCTCTATTGAATTACTCTAGATTAGTCTTTACTAGTTCCAAAATAGTGATATTGGCAAATTGAAAAAGGAGGGGGGGGGGGGGGGGTTATTCAAATTGTTTTTAATCTGGGTGCCACTGGAGGTTTGAAATCCTGACCAACTTTTAAAGGTAGATGTTCTGATTTGTGGCCCGATTTTCAACTTGATGTTTTCTATTTTACATGAAAGGTCATCGTTAAAATTGTCGCATTCCAAAGTTTGAGTTGCATAACTGCAATGGTTCTAATTTTGGAAGCACAAGGTAACAATATATTTGCCCATTGAGTTGTACACAAACTGACTGGTGGTTAACCACCTTTGTCGGTAATTCACAACATTTTAGCCTATAATTTTTAAATGGAACATTTCTGGCCCTAAGATTTTTCAGACACAATGAGAAAAATATGGGGATTCTTCTGATATCAAAATATCTTGATGTGAAAAAAAATTCATAGCCAAAAAAAGTGATCGGAACATACACCTTTTAAAGGGTGTTTGTCCTCCAAAAATAGCTGATTTGACTGTTTTTTTATGCGATTTTGGACCCATGTTTGCTTCTTGTTCTTTTTTTTTACGATTTGGGACTTTAGAATTCTGCATAAATCAAGAATCTAACAGGTAACTATACTATAAAGGTATCAGACCATTGGCAAAATAATATATGCAGTGTAAAAATGAAAACTTTTGGATAGAAAGCAGTCACATAACCTATTTTGGTTTGAAATCTAGCAATTTCAGCTCTCTGTGTTGCAAAAAGTACACAAAAGACATTTGTGTGGTAATTTTAAACGAGAATTTTGATAGAAATGTTAGATTCATGAAGTATAAACAACACATGTTCCATATTCAATTATCCTTATTCAGGAAACTTTGAAATCAAGAAACGTCACCATTCACTGGGAATCAAATGATGCTGTAAAGGTTAAACAATTCTAAAAAACAACCAATTGAACCAAAACAAAGATTCATAACAAACAAACCAGGATGACATGATGAAGGTTAATGTTCAATCAACATCCAGTTTACGTAAACGGTGACGTAGTTTTGTTACACAATTTTGTAAATAAACATATTGCACCAGGGTCCGTGATTGCACTATAAATAAAAGAGTACGCAATATAGATTTTTTTTGGTCATCAAATCAATTCAAATTTATGTTAAGGTTTTTCATGTCCATATAAACACATCAACAAACAGTTCGTCATAACATCGTAAGGTAAAAATCTTACCCATAAAACTTAGTTAGAAATAATCCTATGACTGTTTCCTACGAGCGTGTTTCTGCTGGGACACTGCAAAAAGTTACCGGTAATAAACGCTAAGTTTCAATCGGTCAGTTTTTAATCCCCCCTGTTTCTGCTCGCGAAAAGTTACTGGTAAGTTTATCGATCCTAGTCGATGGGCCACAAAATTTGACCTTATGTAAAACCAAACAATGCCACGGCACCTGAAAAAGATTGCTTCACAATAATATGTATAACCCAGCGTGACACGGTTCACGGCGCAAACCGCTAAGAATCACCTTTCTGTTTCTGCTGGGTTTATTGCCGATTATTGCCGATTATTGCTGGTTCCAAACCTGCTTTGTTAAGGTTTTTGGGATTACCAAAAATACCGATTATTGCCCGGTTCTGTCTGTTTCTACTGAGCAAACTTAACGTTTATTACCGGTAACTTGCCCAGCAGAAACACGCTCTATGTGTTGTTTGAAAATAAAAAAGATGTCCATGAATTCATGGCTGAATGAGCTCAAATGGAAGACAAAAACTGCCCTCTCAAAAGTCACAAAAGTTGATCAAATCTGCAGCTCACTGTGCTAAGCTCTGAGCCAAAAACATGGCTGAATGATCATGAATTGATTACACATTAGAGCAATGTTCACTTGGTGGGTATTTTAAACTGCACTCAACCACAGGTGTTTTTCCATTAGTAAGAAGCCATTCATAAACTTTTGTGACTTCTGAGAAGGACATCTTTCATTTTCAAACAACACTTAGGAAACTGTCATAGGATTATTTTTAAGTAAGTTTTATTGGTAAAATGTTTTACCTTACGATGTTATGACGAACTGTTGAGAGGGGACTTATTTGTGTTGATGTGTTTATATAAAGCTTACACAATCATAGCGACTACAATCCTTCAAGATTGCAATCAACGCAAATAAGATCATTTCCATTTTGACCTTTTGTTTTTTGATAAAGCATATTTCCCATTCTATAGGCCCATATGTGGTTCACAACTTAAGACCCATTTTTGGTTATAAAATCTGAATGTAGAGCACAGATTTCCTTCAATCTTTTTAAATCTTGGAAAATGCCTCAACAAACAGACTAGAAACACTTGCTCTGGATCAAACACAATCCACTGAGGAAGACAACAGATCAGTTGTCAAAACCCGTATTGGAAAAAGTAAGTTTCCTACTTCGAATTTTCGTTTGAAAATTCATACAATGTTCTTCTGAATTCCTGATGAAACTGTCCATGATATGCTATGGTCTATACTCAGAACATCAACAAAAATATCCCCTTTTTGTAGGAGTCACAACTGCGACTCTGATATCTGATTGTCCTTTAACCCTAACCGCACTGAATCTCACTAAATCTCACTGCCAGAAACTATCTCCAGGCACGTGCTGCTGCATTGCCGCGATGACGTCACCTACCGCAGGCATATGTGGTCACGGAGTTTGTGGCCGCATATGCGCTAGGGAGTTAGCTCAGTTGGTAGAGGGACAGACTTGGGTGTGGATGGTCCCGCGATCGAATCCCGGGGGGTGCTGGATGATTTTTCGGGTAAAAAAAATAGTACTTTTTCCCCCCTCCCCCCGATACGCACAAAAAACTAGCTTTACTGGTTAGGGTTAATGGTGTCATTTATCTCACTCACTTACTCAGTAATTCTGCTATAGTTTAATCAAACTGTGAGATAGGCTTTTACGACGGGTATTCATAATATAAGTTAAAAGTTTAACGGGTTCGCCGTCGGACAAGTTTTAATCTGTCAAAGATAGTTTAATCAGTTCCAAATTGGCGAGAAATATTTGGTTCTTATCTCTCCGCACACTAAAGTAATCAATCAAGGCGTACGTGCGCGATTGTGGCCACACTCGTGCAGTTTTGTTTGGATGCACCCATGTGTCACGCATATGATGCACAGTGCGATGGGGCCTTCATGCGCGCCCGCGTTTTTCTGCATTCATTCACCGCTATGGGAGCTTCGCCAATTTGGAACTAATCAAACTATAGCACATCTTGATGCCCAATTTGTTACCAATATTGTAAATTTTCCAAGATTTACTTGCAATTTAGTGGGGGGGGGGGGGAATGAAAAGGTTTCAAAATGTGTAGATATATCACAGATAGGCAGCATGACAACATTGCTCAGAACAAATGCTTGGAATATCAATCACACAGTGCATGAGAGCATGGGAGCTAAGATGGGAATTCAATACATAAATCTGCAACTTTTGAAAACGCAATTATTTTCCATATATCGTTGTCAGTCTTGTACAATTTTAAAGTCATTGGTCTGTCTACCTATCTATCTTATGTATGTCCCATAGCTGAAAGGTGCCGTTTGGTCGGCACAGTCACAGATCTATAGTTTCATCAGTTCAAAATTGGCAAAAATTGTGAGGCTAATATTTATCGGTACAAACCTCACAATTATCACCAATTTTGAACTAATTAAACTATAGAGACCAAATTTTCCAAGCTCCCCTTTCCTCTGCTATTCTGATCCGGCTGTCGAAGCAAATTTCTTTCAATGTTTGATGTTGTCCATACATGGTTTTGTTAGTCTGCCCCTGTTTCGTATTCCATCAGTCCCTCTTTCTAAAATGTCTTTGGTAGCAAACCGGTTTCAAAATGTAGACAACAAGGACAATCAGATCTAACAGTTACGACTCCCACAAAAAGCAGGGCACTTTATTTTGGTGCTGCGTTTATTTCACAGCATGTGTTACACCTACCTGGGATTTCCTCTAAGCGCAGCATGGTGTAGAGCGTTGAATCCATTGTTGTTGGTGACACATATATCGGCATTGTTATCCAAAAGAAGAGACAAGATGTCATCGCGTTTCTTGCTGATGGCGTCATGAAGGGCGGTGTCTCCTTCAGAATCCTACAGATATTATAACAAAAAATAAGAAAATATATAAGTAAAAAAATTAAAGATTTGTTATGTTTTTCAGTTGAGGAATGTGTATACAATCTGGCAAGTATTGACAACTTTGAAATCTGCATACATGTCGAGAGCTCCGAACCACAAGGCCTCATCTCCATTTTTTCAAAAATGAGATGTTGGTATCAAATTTTCAAAAAGAAATTCTCTTTCCAGTAACACACTGCCTTATCTCCATAAAAACAACCTCTTTCAAAGTTATAGCCAGTATCACAAGGCCTCATATCCATCTCCCCAATGTGTTTAAAAATCTTCAATATTAGTCTTTTTCTCAAAATGGTCAAAATGGAGATAAGGCCTTGTGTTTCTGAGCCCTCGATGTATTGAAATAAAGAGTATATATACATGTTTTAAAGCTGAAAAACTTGAAAAACTTATGTACATGAGATACCACAGGCCTATATAATTTGTTCAGTTCAATTAAATGCAATTCAAAACCTCTCTATCGCCACACAAATGTATCAAAATAACATAAAAACATTCCACCAGTGGCTTAATCCTGCCAATCTGACACATTTGAGCAATAGAGGGCGCTGCAATACCAAATGTTTCAAATGCCTTTTACTCTTGAGATCCATGTTCAGTACACTCGGATTCCTTTTGAAAAATATGGTTAAATGTATTTTCAAATATTGTTCATAGATCAGTTGATATAACAAAGATAAACGATAAAAAAACGTATAACTCTTATTTTGATGATGCCCCTTTTTTAAATTAATTTAACACCATAGATTCTGTTTTTTGTAAATAATATATAGTAAGATTCATAGTCAATATATCCACCATTCAGTAGATGCTTGGGGCTTTAACCTTATTACTTTGCGGGTTGATTTAAGGTAGTGTGGGCACATTCAAAAACAAAAGAGATTCAACACTATTTAGACCTTCTTTCTGCACTCCTGTGTGTCCCCTCCCTACCCTAGTAATATTTCCCCTGGATGACCCTCTGGTGGACAAGTGGTTTGGGGGAATGTGTTGCATACATAACATAGTCTACTTCACATCCTTTTGGTAAAAGAACCATTCCTTTTAAAGGTTCTATTTTTTTCAACTTTTGCCAATTTCTCCGAACAATTTTTTCTACAATAATTGTTTTTATTATTAAACCCTGCCTTCAAGGTTGTCAATATGGGCATTTCTTTACCAGGTGACTGAATGACAAAAAAGGTGTTGGCCTCTTATTCATGGTATTTGTTGTTGTTGTCGTTTCTATCTCAAATAGTAGGAGTAGTGGTGTCTTAAAAAAAGACCTGGTAATGAAGAACCAAGAACCGCTATCAACCCGAGAACCGCCCTATGGGGTAGCACAGCTAGGATGGCAGACTCAGTGTTTCTATATTCAATCCAAGTAAGTAGCACTATGGTAATGTGATACCCTGAAGATGACAAACTGCAAGATTCTTCTTTTACCATATTAGGGCTAGTAAAGCATCGGGACAACACCGACACTATGGTCGTCTTGCAAACTCAGCATCCACTCATGTCTTCCAGCACGCAAAACTCCACGTCTTACTGATTATAAAGTGATTAGAAATTACATCAAAACTATTTGATTGGCAATTGTGTGATGTGGTCTTATCCAATCTCCAGCTCTTCGTTGGTCCTATGTAACTTTTTGATAATTTGTCTGTTGGTAATTCTAACTGCATGTCACCCCCTATCAGGTTTCATACGGTGAGCTGTTGGTGTTTAATCATTGCTGATTTGGCCACACTTGATACCGGGAACACGCATCACGTTGTCAGCCTTACAGCAATGGCACAGAAGGCATATATGTAAACAGTCACATCAAAAAGGACATGCTGTTGGCAAACACAGTTTTGAGATAGAGGCCAATATATTTGATGAAATATAGAGAAAATAATAGAATTTTTTTTTGCTTCAACTCATATCCTATTACCTTCAACATGATATTATTTCAAAGCTTGAAATGTGCTCTATCAAGTCATACCAATAACTCAGAATTGACTTGGGCCTACAACATGTCCATTTTGATGTAATTTGTTCACATATCGTTTGCACCAAATGAATTTCTTTTCAGCCATATGGGGAAACCTGAATGGATCGTTTGTATATTGCATAATCGTATTTAGGCTTCTCTGAAAGGAACACTCCTTTCTCATTATGACAATTAAAACACTTGCATCCCATTTATCAAGTACAGTAAGTGCCAAGAAGTTTCATATTAGGATTTCCCAATCGATTCAATCTTGCGTGAGTCTAGCGTATACGGTATTTTGATGATTACCCAATAGCACAGCCCTGTTGTCATCAAATAGAGTCAGAGTCCAATTTCAAAGATGCACTGTATTGATGACTTTCTTGGTATTGATCACCTATATGTCAACTCCATTGTCAATGTAGGCCTTTTACCACGAAGAATCATATTATGACATGGTATTATTTTCAGGTTCTGATCACCTAATAGGTCATCTTAGTTGTCATATTAGCTAGTACAGACAGAGCATAATGCCAAAAAGCATTGTATAACAACTTCTGCACTATATCTATGTGATGAAAAAAGTCTAGCCTGTTTGATCACCCTATAGACCATGTCACCCCGTTGTTGATCAACAATGTTAAGTGCCCGGTTCA
The DNA here is from genome assembly GCA_035610835.1 of Ophiura sarsii. Taxonomy (NCBI): domain Eukaryota; kingdom Metazoa; phylum Echinodermata; class Ophiuroidea; order Amphilepidida; family Ophiuridae; genus Ophiura; species Ophiura sarsii. Next base: position 44,358,603 of record CM069453.1, read on the forward strand.
ATTCCATGCATGGTGGAACATGCATTGACTGCTGACATATAAAGATGACTGGTTAGGTTTTAGTGTATGGTTTATATTGGACACCCCCTTCGAACTGTCTGGCAATGCGTACGCATACCGACAGTCAAACCTTTGTTTGCTTGCCTGCTGTGACGTTACAAGTGACATCGTCTATAGGTCAGCCTTATTGTCAGTTTTATTATGACTTCTGTAATATTTCCATTTGGTACAAGTGTAGCATGATTAGATATTGATCACCCTGTAGGCCGGCTTTGTTGTGCAATTTCCACTCAGTTCTATCCTATGATTGGTTATTGCTCACCCTATAGTTCACCCTATGTTGTCAATTTATCTAGTACAGACAGGGACTATTGCCAAAAAGCGTCATATAGAGAGACCTCTGTACTATCTCAAATGTGATGAGTCACGTCTAATAGGAGTGGATCCTTTATCTGGTACAGACAATGACTAGTGCCAAGAAGCATTGTAGTATCATTTCTGTATTATCATCAGATAGACCTTTACGACTTCATCATATAGGTTAACCCCACTAGACCATACAAAATCATCCAAAATAAAACTATCTCCATGCGCGTGCTGCTGCATTGGCTCGATTACGTCACCTACCGCAGGCATATGTGGCCACGAAGTTTCTGGCCGCATATGCGCTGGGGAGTTAGCTCAGTTGATAGGGGCACAGACTGGGGTGCGAATGGTCCCGGGATCGAATCCCGGGGGGTGCTCGGTGATTTTTCGGGTTAAAAAAATTGTACTTTTCCCCCCTCCCCCCGATACATGCAAAAACATAGCCGTGGGAGTTAGGGTTAAGAGGTCTGCCATTGGACGAGTTTAAAACTGATAGTTCTATACTTTTCTGATGGCGAACCCACCCATAAAACCCGTAACCTGATTTCTGTATGAGTCAAGTCCATTTATTTTTTGATCACCCTATATAGGACAGCTCCTTAGCCAGTTTATCAAGTTTGTACAGGGCACTTATCAAACTGCTTTATACATTTCACGGATATAAATTATGCTAATGAGCTAATTCGTGAAGGGCGCCGCTCATTAAATGACGTCACTAACATCATCGATATTTTCGTAACACCAAAATTGTAGGGTTGAAATTCTAGGTCGAGTAAAATGATGTGCTTATTTGTTGTCTGTGAGCTTTTGTGAATTTTTTCCCGTATTGGAGTATTTTTTTATTGAAAATAGACAGTTCAAATTAAACGTTGGTTCCAAGTTCAACTGACAGCACATGTATTTAAGTAGACAGCAACTACAATATGCAGGCAACATTTGAGAAAAAACGATGCCCGGCTTTGCAAGGCAGTGTACAGGGAAGTGTACGGGTGAACATGACAAACCAAAACAGCCTAGTAAATAACCGCCTCCGTGGCGCAATTGGTTAGCGCGTTAGGGCTGTTAACCGAAAGGTTGGTGGTTCGAGGCCAGCCGGGGGCGTTGTTTCTTTTTGCATTTAATGCAGATCGACAAATCACAGTAAAAATCTAATATTGACAAAATCACAGACCACTTACACAAAAATCGCATCTGCGCATGCTCCTGATCGAAATCCAACACACAAGCAATGGGCGAGTTTTATAAGTGCAGGGCCTATTGACAATAAGCATTGCACTTTGACTTTTGTAATAGTTCAATATAATACAAGCTAATCTAACCAATTTGGAATTGATCACCCTGTAGGCCAGTTTTATTGTTGGTTCATCGAGCAAGGACAGGGCCTGGGGGGGGGGGGGGCACTGACAATGGAAAGGGGTATAGGTATGTGCCGCTCTGAAGACCACCTTTTTCACCCTCTTCCGCTCGCTCTCAGACCCCACCCCTTTGAGCCTGCATCAACTCTAAAGACCCCATTTTATTGAAAATTCAAAAATCGTGAAAATGTGCATTCCAAAGCCTCAATTTTTTGAAAAAAGGTTGCGTTCTAAAACCCCATCTTTCTGAAAATTAGCATTCTTACTAAACAACTTTGGGGAAAAGTCAGTTCTTAAAACCCTACTTTTTTTAGAAAAAAATCTTAAGACCCCGTTTTTAGTCAAAGATCCACTCCGAAGCCCCCGTTTTTGTGACCCTGGATGGCACACCCATACCCAAAAATAAGGTTGAGTGCCCCCCCCCCCCTCCCCGGAGACAGGGTCTATTGCCAAGAAACAACGTCTAGTTTACATGTGTGCAGTTGTTTCACCCATCAAGTCTATCTCCGGTAATAACATAAACAATAAACAAGTCACATGATACATGTTTACAAGTTGTCTACCCCATGTGTTATGAAGTACAGCACCAGCGTTAATGTCTGTATGCGTGTGTCGCATCATTAGCTGTTTACTTTGCTAATGTGCTTTAAATTGGTTAGTATTGAAATATTTAAAAGTCATTTAATGTCAACGGTTTCTTTACCAAATATTATCAAATTGTATCTGCTGACCGACCAATTAACCATCTGACCAATTCATTTACCGATGTGATCGTCCGGGTAGAGAACCCTTGACAGGATGTCAATGCTCAAGAAGTCAACTTATTTTGGTTCATATTTAAACCATGCACTATATTATAGGCCAACAAGTGAACCACAACAAATCTCAGAGTCATTCATATCTGTTGACTAACCCGTTCGACGATATTATTTACCATAAACAACATTTGATACCTTGACGGAATAAAGCATATAGTATACATGATGAGACTGCATAATACATGCATACAGTGTTTGGCCAAATGTTGTGTACGGTTAATAAATTCGCAACCCGCCCAATCTCAGCATATGGATGCCCGGGTGGTTTCAGTCGACATTGACTTTGGGTACGCATGATCATTCCCAAAATTGTGGAAAATGGGAAGTTTTCATATCATGTCATCGGACATTTATGTCCGCAATTTCCCCAAATTAAATGGTTAAAAAAAATGTTAAGCATATTTTATTTGAAAACCCCATGTCCGCTCCTGTGTGCATAAATTGTAAAAGGGAGTTTTTTTTAACCAAATGTGTCCTCCAACAAAGGGGGACTATTTAGAGAGTGTCCTTGAATGGTAAAATAAGGGTTGTTTATTCAGGCAAAATGTCTTTGTTTTTGCACGAAAAAGGGGGTCAAATGAGCAAAATTGTCCTTAAAACGCCGTCAAATAGGGGGTATTTCAATCGCATGGAACGATCGTGTCTTACCCCTCTGAAAACACAGAGGATCAAACACAAAAGTTTTGTTTTTGAATGTTTTTATTTTTGACATCATACGTCTAAGCTTTCATCCATGATTTGAGCACTGTGTAAACAATAGCAGATATGTAATGCATGTAAGTAATGCAAATTATTTTGTAACAATTGCAATAGCCCATACCAACCCCCTGTGTTAAATTCCACCTTTGTGGAATGCAATCATTTTGTAACAATTGTATTAGACGGCCGGCCGGCCGGTCTGCAGGCAGGATAGGCAGGCGACCCTCACTCACTCGCTCACTCAGTTGATCTATAGCAACACCATGTTATTTCTGGCATACCTATAGAGGGCCTCAGTCATACAGCTCCTCAAAACAGCTGCTGTACTATTCCTATATGGTGCACAGAGCCCCGACAGCCCCGGCTATCCAGCCAAATTTGCTGCTCGCCGAATCCTATGTTGCAGAAATCCGCGAATAGCTTGCATTCTCTGTACAGCAAGCCAACTCAAAAATCATTTGGCATCTTGTGGTACCCTGAGCAAGCTCTCCACCGGGTAAATGTCAGAGGATTCATGCCTTAGGCTCTAATCAACCCAGTGGTATAACATGTCTTGTGTAGAAATACATACATACATGTGGCTTTATTCAGTTGCCTGCTTGCGTGTTTCGTGTGTTGGTGCGAGTGTGTCGTGCCGGGCCCGGACCAGCTGATTGGTGATGCATGGGGGGCACCGGGTGCAGCAGACTTAACAAGAAGGTTCATAGTCGCGATGAACTTTGCTTGCACCCCGACAAGTTTAATGGGGCGTAATTCCGTCAAACGCTCGCAATTCACTGATGGTGTTATTTTTACGGCAATACCGAGTGCTGAACAAGTAAATCTACAAATACAAGTTTTACGATACTTGATTATACAGACAAACTGCCCCCCCCCCCCCCCTCCCACTAAATCTGTGGGTATGCATGTATGATATTTCAGGTGTTTTTCAGGATTTATCAGGAAGAATCTGAGATAAATATTTTGAGTGTTTTTGCCTTTCCAGACAGACGGTGACCCACTGTTCCGAAAGGGGAGGCTGCACTTTTCAACTTGTGCAAATGTCAAACCCTCCTAGCCTCCATCTGGTTGATCTATGCAGACCGCCAACCAGCCGAACATTATTCCTTGCCGGTAACAATTATGAAATGGATCTCGATTCTTACCAAACTTCACACGATAAGAAATAAGGGCGTCTTGCACCCCCTGATCTGATTACATAACTAGGTAATAGATAATTTAAATAGGTAGGACAGAAATAAGCATACTCCCTATATTGGGGAGATGAAAACAAGTCACATAATATACACCACCCCTGATCTGATTATATTAAACGGGGTAATGGATAAGTTCATTCCTATAATAATGTTTCATGAGTGTGCGATCGGTGAATAGATAACGGAAACTGAAGATAACTAGATTTTATTTGACATACGCTCCTTTATCGGGAAGGTGACGACATAGTTAGACCACTCCCTGATAACAACCAGTAACTAGGATGGCTAGGCTAACTAAGCTGGAGAAAAAAAGCTCTCTTGATTTAGGATATGACATTATATGTCTGACACCCTCTGCATGTCATATCAGGTTGTTAACCTAAATACAAGGAGGCTAGGTTGCAAGATGAGTGGAATCAGTTGATTTGTTTAAAAAGCAATTGTTTCCTTATTAAAAAGTAAATTTCATTCAAGTCATATTGTGCTTGTCAGTATGTTGTGTTGAAAAATTATTACTTCCTGAACAGCAACATTTTAGTTTCTATATCATGTCATCAGAATCAAGCCAAGTAGCATCATGAACTGGAATCATTAACCTAGATATTTCTTAACTCCCTGTGAACAATTATAGTTCAATCAGTTCAAAATTGGCGAGCCTCCTAACAGCAGCTAATTAATTTTAACACAGATGAGCAAGGGTGCGCATACATCACATAATGCAACAGGGCGTGTTGCAAGGAACAGGAATTGAATATAGACTTCACCAAATATATCAAAATGTTACTGTTAGGTGATCTTGGTCCACCATATCTGCCATCCTCAATGAATTAAAAGTCAATGATCAACATATGTTTTTGTGTATTCACCCTAAAGCTTGTTTTCAGGGTAGTTGTCCAAAGTAATTGACCTCTGACTTTAACGAGACATACACTGGTACAAAGCGCCTTGGAGCTGCTACGCCAAAGCTCCTGGCCATGACTATCCAGTGGCAAGTTTACACACTGCAAGAATCCAAAATGAATAGAATTTTATTGGAAAACTGAAGAGTTAGAGAATCAGTGATTAAGATTCCATGTTTCTGATTTGAGGAGACTCTATGCAATAATGGATTCACAGCTTCTTAGCCAAATTTTAACTCTGATATCAAAGAATGCATAATGCATAACTGGTCACATCAAAGTTACAAACTTGTATACAGGGTGAGTCAAAAAGAAGTTGTACGGGAATGAATATGCGTTTAATAATAGACCAAACAGATTTGACAATCCAATGAGGCAAGTATTCAAAGAGCAACTTATTCCGCTCATATGACAAAAGGAATCATTGAAATCGATCAATTATATCAGGAGCTATGCCTGGTTTAATCAAAGAACCCCTTTTTTTAGCTGTGCACAGAACGCTTAATCCTCTTGAAATATATCCACTCTAAGTGGGCAGCAAAATGATTGCTGATGTTTGTCCTTCACAAGGTGTCTTAATTGTTTTAAGTGGGCCTTCAATGTTTGATCATTTTCTTATTGTTGTCACTGATTTGTTATTTTATGCACACCTTTCCCACCTGTGTTTGAAACTCCCAGGCTTTAATCTCATTTGAATATGAATGCCCGTGAGTACATTTTGCTGCCCATTATAGAGTAGATAGATTTCATGAAGATTAAGCGTTCCGTGGACAGCTAAAAAAGGGTCTCTTTTATTAAAACAGGCATAGCTCCTGATATTATTGATCGATTTCAATGATTCCTTTTGTCATATGAGCGGAATAAGTTGCTCTTTGAATACATGCCTCATTGGTTTGTCAAATTTGTTTGTTATATTTTTAAACAAATATTAATTCCTGTACAACTTCTTTTTGACTCACCCTGTATATACAGGGTGTCCCAGAAAGATATATACCGAGGTAATACAACAACAAAATCGGTATGAACTTTATTGATATTGTCCAAACCGTTTTCATTTTTATCTTGTGCAAACGCCCAGCTTTCATGGGAATTTTAGATTTTGAAAATCTGACATATCTGATGGAAAATACAGACTTTTTGGTAACGATAGTAGATTTCAAGTTTTTGTCGAAATGATCCATTATGAAAATCTGTAAAGTCACTAACCCTCAAAACATTAAATTATTTCTGAAATTTTATTCTCATTATCATTGCACCCTCTTCTTATTGACACTAGCTTTTTGATAGCAATCAAGTGTTGTGTGCATAAAAAACAAAGCTTTGATTGATAAGGGCATGATTTGTTTAGCTTCAGTGGTTTTAACCTTCCTTCTTTGGCAGGAGTTTCGGATATAACTCTGTAAAGATGAATTAAGAGAGCCAAAATATGAAAATACGTTTTTCATCGATTTTCGATTATATCTTATATCTTGCCACAGCGCGCGGAACAAAAAGAGATATCTCAAAGATATCAATGGAATAAGTAGGAAACATTTCCACCATCATATCACATATGTTTAAATTTTAAACACTATTTGTTTTATATATTTTACATATTTTTGAAACCCGGTATAGATCATTCTGGACACCCTGTAGTTTGTTCAGTTCCAAATTGGCGAAGCCTCCTCACAGCAGCGAATGAATACAGAAGGCCGCGGGCACCCGTGAAGGCAACAAGCGCACTGTGCATCATATGCGTGACAAGTGCGAGCTGTCAAATACCGTGTGCGTGTGGCCATAACCTCGCATGTACGCTTGGATAACTTTTGCACGCGGAGAGATAAAAAAGAATATTTCTCGCCAATTTGGAACTGATTAAACACTCTAGTACTTTTACAGCAATACCATGCCAGCTCTATGACACAACTGTATGCCAGAAAGGTAACTTGAAGATGAATTTTCTAACGTGGCGTAGGCCTGATAAAGTTTGGATGAATGTATTCATTACACTAGAAGCCTATCGCGTCTCAACAATTTCAAATGCGTCTCAACTTCGCGTCTCAACAAATTTAATCACGTTTGAGCGCAGCGATCTTAGAGATTAATTGTAGTAGAACACTTGCATCCAATTGGACCGATGGCTATTGAGGCTGCTCCAAGTGATCACGCACAAATCAGTGGCAGTCTTCATAGGCCGTATTTACAGAAAATATGTGACAGATCAACTTAGAGCGTGTTTCTACTGGGGTACTGCAAAGTTAACGCTAAGATTAAACGTAAGATTAACCGATAAGATTTAATCCCCCCTGTTTCTACACGCGAAAAGTTACCGCTAAGTTTATCAAACCTAGTCGATGGGACACGACATTTTACCTTTTGTAATACCAAACAATGCCACCCCACCTGAAAAAGATTGCTTCACAATGTGTGCAACCCAGCGAGACACGGTTCACGGCACAAAACGGTAAGATTAATCGCCTTTCTGTTTCTATTGGATTTCTTGTCGTTTCTTACCGGTTCCAAACCTGGTTTGTGAATGTTTTTGGGATTACCATAAATACAGATTCTTTGCGGTATCTGGCTGTTTCTACTGGGCAAACTTACCGATTCTTAGCGGTTTCTTCTCTAGTAGAAACACGCTCTTAGTTTCCCCTGACCCAACATACAACAAGATTGCAACCTTGCCCTTTCAGTTTTATGGGAGGGGGTGGCTTCTTTGGAATACTCTACTACCACATATTCTCAACTAAGGGCGGCATTTATAGAAAGACAAAGCTGAGAAACAAATGGTAAGGTATACTTAAACACAACCAACTTGAATTATTGATGCAGCACAATATACAAAGGTACATTTATCACACCTAGATGCACTAAGTCAAATTGATTGTTGAACTGTGTCCTTCCTCTAAGATAGATAGGTCCATTTACTGCATTCACGCAATAGCGGTTAATTAGCCCAGATATTTAGCCCCCATACTCTGTCTTTAGTATTGATGATCCCCACTGATTACATCCCACAAAACCCACTTAATCAATTAACCCAAAGTTTACATGATTACCTTTCAAAAAGTTAACTTTATATGTACATCATTTTTTTTTTAAAAACCTCAAAGACTTATTTCGATCGGCTATACATGGGTCCAAAAACTATCTTTTTTCACTTTTTAGTCACTCTGATTTATGGAATGAATAGTGTCGGAGCTGGAGAATTTGAGTCTGAAAATTCTTACAGATAAAGAAAAACTCATTGCATTTACTACGTTTAGGCCTATAACTATAAACACCATGCCAGAGTTGATATCAGAAACTCTATTTAAGATAGACAGTAGCACCGAAAGTGTTAAATGCTAATTAGAATTAATCTACCAGTTAAATATGCTATCTATCTACAAACAGGTGTAGTTTGAACATTTCTTTGCGAGTAAAGTGCTTAGCAATAGACATGTACACACAGTTGCTTTACTACGGGGCTACTGTATTAGGGCTACTAATAGTACAGCGACATATGATAACACTATTCCATTACTGAGTCTACATTGGTGGACTTTTAAGGGTGTAATACAATCTGGAGATGATTGGGACCAAGTGTTGTTACTGTCACGGTCCATAATGAACCTCACGGATGGACAGGCATAAGGCGTACTTTGTCCTCTGGTTCAGGTTGTAAGGAATTGACTTTTCCCGAACCCTGCTGGACTGCTATAGATAGGAGTAGGACATATATACATGTGTCATTGAAGCCATCCTCTCCCCTGCCACACAGCTCATTATAGACTAAACTTTTAAACAATTGTGTAGGCGTTTCAACCTGTATGCAATAAATAGACTATGTGCCACATAGAGGCCATCTTGGATCCAGCCATTAATAACCTTGAAAATCACCGTCCTTGCCCAAGGCTAAGATTATGTATCATATATAGAACATTTAAACGGTATACACCTGACCTGTGCACATTGATGCCCTGGAATCTGAGAGTACTGACATTGAAATAAAATACAGGTATACAGGTATACATGTAAGTATGTGCCAACCTGAAGACTTCCTTATTCACTATCCACAAAGCTGGTTCTTAAAGCCTCCTCCTCGTTTTCGGTTCTTCAAGTCCCTTTTAATATATCATTTAAACCATAAGACAGACACACAGGCATTCTCTGAACCTTCTGGACTGCACTAAAAGGACACATCAGAGAAGTCATCATTGTCCAAGCCACATCAACCCAAAACTGGGCTATGATCACAACATGTAAATATTAGCATGGTTCTCATCTGATCAGCCAGTATGGACACCATTCCCAAGAGGTATAGGCAGTGCTAAAATTGTAAAAACTTTCTTATTATTATTATTATTATTATTATTATAAGGATTTATATAGCGCATTTCCAAAAGACCAATGCGCTGTACAATATGTATACATTAGATAAAAATATGTTGAACAAAAACCAGCAGTAAAATAAGAATTATACATACATATTACATGATAAAATACACAAAAGCAGCACTGAGAGAATCACACAGCCCGACCCCACACCCCCCTCAAACACACACACCCCAACTCACCCCCACACACCACATACACACTACCCCTCCCTCCCCAAAAGATATTGCACATAAAACATGGTACATTTACGTGATCACCTGACTGACACCATACATACCCCTACACTCCCCACCCCACCATACACACTACCCCCACCGTCCCCAAAATATATTGCACATAAAACATGGTACATTTACGTGACCACCTGACTGACACCATACACCCCTCCCCCCCCCCCCCCCCCCCCCCCCCCGCAAAAACCACTTAAGGACCAATAAGGTGCAAAATTGCACCTCACTTTGAGGTCAAGGTGCAATTTCTTCAAGTCAAGGTGCAATTTTAGGTGAATCGTGATAGCAACTTGATTTAGGGTTGCAAAAACTTGTATCGCAATTTTGCACCAGCCTTTGAATATCGCAGTTGATGATTTTTAAGGTGCAAATTGCAATGTGATATGGGAAATTTGCAGGTCTGGGTATAGGGCTGCCAAAGGGATCTTTCTCAGTAACTGTAACTGAAATGAAAGATGATTTACTGTAATAAACTAGCGTCATCAAGATATTCCATGTTGATGCAGTAATAGTTGTAACGATAAATTCATTGTCGTAAAAAAGTAAGCCCTCCTATTGCTTGCCTTATATGCAACATAACTGATGTTTCTCTACAATATCAATGTATGTTGTATCACTTTTACATTGTGGTTTTCAAAGAATGTATAGTTTCAGTTTATGCTGCATTTTAATAACAACTTTCAACTATGAGGCACTGAAATATCCCAGTTATGAATCTAGCCCTGCCACAGACACACATGAAGACATTCTTACCTAGATCCCTCAGCATGTTGAATCAATTTCATATTGCGGTTTTGATTTAAGAATGTATAGTTTCATTTTTGCATTTTTTTCATGACAATATTTCATAACCAGGCAAACAAACCAGTAATATAACATCTATGAAACTACCCAGGCCGGTCGGCCGGTGAGCTAAACCCACATTATGTACCACGGCATTCTTATCCAGGTTCATCCGATCCATTCCAGTATGTTACCCAGTGATTGCTGCAAGCATGGTGCAAGATCATGCACATATGTGCGAGGACCGGGATCAAAGCGAACTGCCGCCGATATTAATTAGGTGTTAAATGATTATGCATTCTGGTGATGTCCTATCTATCATTCTTAAAGCTACCCAATAGATGCCTTGTGTACGCTACCATATGCCTACACAACGTGTTGAGTGATACGACTGCAGAGTTTAAGATGGCATAGGATTACTTTGTGTCCACCTTAGACATGTATGGTAATTATTATGGATTACAACGGCTTGACAACTTTTGCCTGATGCACTTAACGTTTTAGATTTTCAAATATGTCAACATTTTCTGAAGTATAATAACATGTAAAAATAATATATATATGTCCATTTCATATTCTGATTGTTTCGAAGATGAATTGTGTCTTTAATCTTAACACTTTCCACGCGGCTATTAGATTTACCATATCGTAAGCTTAGTAAAATAATTGCCTAAGTCATATTTACTACTTTTGAGAAAAATTAAGAAAACAATCTAGTTTTGTTACTTTGTTACTTTTTATTGACCATTTAAAACATAATAACATGTTGATACAAGACTAAACTTATGGCTATGTTGTCATGTCTATATATGGGTATGTCCATGAAGTTGGGCCAAAAAGTGTGACATGAGGTCAAAATTTCAAAATTGTTCAATTTTAAATCTGATATTATTTTTAGGTCCGACAATATCCATACTTTTGAAAAATAGTGAACTTTTTCCTCTCAAGTATGAAAATAATCATTGATTGCAGGTTAGTTTCAGGTTATTATGGTAAAAATACCTATGCTACATGGACACCATTCTGACACTTCTCCCTTACATTATTTTTAAATAGTTCAGGTTACTCACCATTCTTATATAGATTTATATTGCACTTTCATGGTCAGATTCATAAAAGCACACAATTGATACTACTCTACATCACAAAAAGTGATATGATGCTTTGCAAATTGAGGGTTGTGGGGTAATTTGGTTCAAGCCTTTTTGATGTAGTATTTATGTCTGTAATCAATAAGGATTGCTTCTGACACACATATTTTGTATAATTTTATCATCACTGATAACTGTTTAACTGATTTAGTAACATTACAATTAAATAAAAAGTAAAAGCTTCTGTCCATACGGCTAAACATACAAGAAATTTACCTGATGCTACATGGACACCATGTCCTGTAGCATAGGTATAAATTCTATTGTTTTACAGATAACTAACATAAAATGAAGTAAGACACATTTCACTTCCTCTTTATATCAATAGCCACTACAATTACTACTAAAAATAAGAGTGATGTATAGAATTTTTTTAATTTGATACCCAATATCTACATGTACTTGATTACAGGCACTACATGGACACAGTGTCCATGTAGCATCAGGTACATTGTTTTGGTAAAAATGGTATCAAATATTGTGAGTTATCTCACTAAAAACTGTCATGTTATGTTATTTCCCATATATTTTCAAGTAGAATTGAAATATTTGAAAAAGAATTATGGGTGCCATCATTATAAACTAATTACCTTGTCCCTAAGCTACATGGTAATACCGGCACTACAGGTGGACACCTCGCTTGTTTTCAGTTTTTTTGCTGTCTTTAATAAAACCAATTACCCCAAAACTGGTCCCAATGAGAACCTCTAGTAAAACACTTAATTGCAGGGAGCCATTCATTTCAGTATGTGAAAGGATCTTTTTACTTGAGAGGGGCAATCATTGTAAATGTACCTATGCTACACTGGACACCTCGTCAAAAATCAGTGACGTTTCCTCAAATAATTTTAAAATAACATCATCTATGGGTACAGTTGTTGTTCAAACTTTCTTATGAATGTGATACGGTAATTTAGGACCCAAAATCAGTGGGTTCAAATGTCATCTGTGTTGTTGGTGAGCTTAAAATACCGATGCTACATGCTTTTTTGGGGTGGACTCCTTTCTGTAGCATAGGTATGGCAATTTCCCGAAGACGTCATATCAAATTGGCCGATTTCTGTTCTGTCATAATCTACTTAAAGGTGAATTGGAACATATATTCATAGATTATGTAGTAATTTTATGATTTTATGACATTTATATTTACAAAATTATGTTTTGCATTTTTTCTATTTTCATGTCACACTTTTTTGACTAAAAAAGGGCCGGACACCAACTATTAATGAAGCATAAACAAAATTACAGGGGAGCTATAACTTTTATTTGACTTTTAAAAGACATGTTAGTATGAGGTCTTTCTAAATTATATTACTTGTGAAAATAAACTTCAGGCAAACTGTCAGAAAATGCATTTATCCTACACAAATCAGCACAATTTCTTAAATTGCCCAACTTCATGGACATACCCATATAGTATTACGTAACCAACTAAAATGACTTTAAAAACAAATACCATTGTGACTTTAGGTTCTCGGTGGCCCCCCATGACAACTTCCAAATTAATTCAAACTTGGCACATGTTAGTTTTGTGACAATAGGAACATTTTAAGACTAGGGACAGACAAATCCATTGACATAAGGGGAGAAGATGCACCCTAGAAGATAGTGATTAAAAACAGATATGCCTAAAGCTAGAACAAGATACATGGTCAAGGAACATAAAGGACTATATCTTCCAGGCTGAGATTTCTGTTCTAATTATGCCAATACAATATACCATATTATATCCTTTTAAGTGCCCATGCCCTAATAAGCGCACACACCCTTTTTCCCAATGACTACCAAAAAGAAACACCTAATGAGCGCCCATCTTTTTAGCCACTGAAGCCACTGCAGCTCAATACAAAATAGCGTCCGAAGGTCCCGGCATCAACAACATTATCGAGTGATCAATCGGCAGATTATCGTGGGAAAGTTTTGCCCTCCATTTTGTACAAATTGTAAACAATTGGAAAAGAAATCAGGAAATGAACTTTTTGATGTTGTAGAATTTAAAATAAAGTCTTGAAATCAATAGAACACTGAAAAACCAAAAGCTTTCAACAGTATTAACCACCATACTCATTATAAAGAAGTTTAAGCATGACTTAAGTATATTATGATATAACCTCATTTTGGTATTTGTATTGTAACTGACAGAAATGTCACCAAAGACTGGACCAATTTGCCATACATCCATGCTTACATTTTCTGTGGCTTATCATCATCATTTCTTCTCTTAGCTCTCTGAAACAGAGGCTACTTTTTCCAATTCTTGGTGTGTAAATCTAGAAACTATGAATTGTCTGCCCGCTATCAATACTATTGACATTTTCGCGCATGTAACTTTTTCGCACATTTTGAACAATTTTGCTTGTTTTTAGTTTTCGCGATTTTGAGCTTCCTTACATAGACCTGCATACAACATAAATATATGCGTGTTTTTATTTCGCGCTTGCTGGTTTTAGACTATTGTCACACTAGAAACATTAGTTAAATTGACATATGGGCCTATACCAATATTGTCTTGACATAAACCATATATTTTTCAACCAAAAAAACACAAAATTGAAGAAAAAAATTGGAAAAAAAATTGAAGGAAAAAAAAGAAGAAAGAAAATTTTTTCCGACCGACCCGATTTTACATTTTTGGCACTTGAGAGCAACACAACTTTCTTTTTTTTGGCCTAATGTGGACATGGTGGATGGTGCATCACTTTCCATCACAGCTCAACTCAGACGGTCATTTTCTGCCTCCCTCCATCCTAACATCTTTTTCCGGTTCCTAGCCGCCACCAATAACAATATCAATAAAAATTACAAATTTATAAGTCCGGAATGTTAACGCCCGTCTCATTTCTAATTGACTACAACTCCACAGCAGACATGACAGATGGTATATTATGAAACATACCTATGTACACATGTTATACACAGTCACATAGTGTTAATATACTCCCCGCCAAATAAAATCTACTCATTGTAAATCAAATCTGAAAGTGTGTTACGGTGTGATGTAGTGTGTAGTAGTTTCACGCAAGCGCTATGTCCCCTGATCACGCGCGCAGATGTGCATGCGTAAATGCCCATTATACTGTTTTTTATGTGTAAAAGTGCATATTTCCAAATAAATAAATAAAAATACAGCGCGAGTCATGCGGTTGCTTTATATATGTTACAGTAATTGTAAATGAAAATGTTGGTGTTTTTTGTTTCTTCTTGTAGACCAGTGGTTCCCAACCTCTGGGTCGCGACGCAATTTTTGTGGGGTCGGGGACTAGCCTAATTTAACCAAATTCTATGTTGTATCATAGTAAACACATGTGACTTTGTTCTGTGAGGGGTCGCGCTCTGATGCTGGTTTCTGGAATGGGGTCACCACAGAAAAAGGTTGGGAACCACTGGTGTAGACCTTCATGTCTAGGCCTACTGATGACAGATTTGTAATCCCATGTTTGTTCTTATGCAATACAAACATTATTAATGCTTTGGGCTCGTATCACATACAGGCTTCGGCCTCATGTGATATGAATCGAACTGAAACCATTTTAATGGTTTGGGTTCGTTTCACATGATTTTCTAATTTACTGTTGGCAAGGGGTATTGTTAGCTGGAGATGGTAATACGAAAATTATTAAGGCTTTGGGCTTGTATCACATACGGGCTTCGGCCTCATGTGATACAAATCTAAACAATTTTAATGCTTTGGGTTCATTCATATCACATGATTCTATTTTCTTCTTTTTTTGGCGAGGAGTATTGTTAGCTGGAGATGGTAATTAGACATCGCACATGACAAACTTCAAATCAAACTCCTACTGATCTGTGCACACCCTGTCTACACGACACTAATGAACATTAATGTACACCTCATATTGTGCAACATGGACTCACAAAACAGCTGCGAATTTGTTAATCATTCGCATCCAGTTGTATACATTCTATTGCACACATGCGTTATAGAGTTTTGGGTCATCACGCTGAGAAGTTAGGACCTATCCTTCTCGGGTTAAAGACGGCAAAACACATATTTGTATTGAAACGGACTATATGATACGGGGTATGAACTTAGGCTTGGTATAATTCCATAATCTACAGAGGGTTCAAGTGGATTCACACGGATGATTACAACTTTTATACACGAGTGCCTCCCCTCCCCCGGGTGATTATTGAATACACAAGAAGTCTCCTACATTTCAACTAATGCTCTTGAATGCCACTGATTTCCGCAATCTGTATTTCATTTCTATAGTTTCATCAGTTCCAAATTGGAACCTCCTTACACCAGCGAATACAGACGGACGTTGGCACGCAAGAAGGTAACAAGCGCACTGTGCATCATATGCGTGGTGCGTGCGGCCAAAACTCATAGATAGAACCTGATTCCTAGGCCTGTAAATGCACTTTTATATCAGATAATTTGGCTGTTCTATAATATGAAAATAAATCATCTTTTCTATGAATCTGGGACTATTTCACATGTCCTCACAACCAGATGTTAAGTAAATAGCAATACTTACTATTGGAAATAGTAGAATTACTACTGCATGTTAACGTCCCCTCCCTCCCCCAAATGCTAAAAACTTCTAAGCCTATTTCCAAGCGCATGTGCGGATGGTTTTTCGAGCAAATAGTGGCGCAATATAACATGTAGCCGAGGGTCGTGGCTTAGTGGTAGGGACGACGGGTCGACATGCGGAGCGTCTCCGGATCGATTCCCGGCTGCTCCCCGGCCAGTTTAGTTGGTGTTTTCTCTTCCAAAATTGAGATCCCGGTTAAAGGATTATGGTTAATAGATCTAGCTGCAAATCTTGAATACCTGAAATTCGTCTTTATTTCATATGATACTTGGACTAGCTATTCCATTGCAAACTATTTCTGTCTATGTCAATCAGTCCGCACTACTGATGTATTGAACTCGGTAGGTGATTATTAATTAAACCACTCAGTCAAATATACAATTAGGCCAAAGTTAAAAATAAAACATTTGTTTATCAAGAACATGTGCAAGAAGTAGGGTAGGTAATCAGAAAAAGTTGGCTTTAAGGCATCCTTTAATTTGTTAAGCCACTAACTGTTTAGCTGGTACTTGTCTCATACTTAATCACAATAAAAATGATCTTAAAGTATCCATGAAGTGAATTAAATTTTGATTTGCATAATTGGTTTATGATCATTAAATTGGCAATATCTGAGCTTGTTTCCAAGTGCCGTCATGAAAACAAGTCCTTCCTTACAAATTGTTCCAGAGACGTCCCCTAATTACATTCACGTCCGCAATAACTGGCATCTACACCAACGTCCGCAATAACCATTCATCCATCCAGTGCATATCTATCTATCTATTTGTTTATCTTTTTCTTATATATTTTTTTAGGGGGGTATAAATTTGTGCAGTAAAAACCTTTTCTTTAGTTTCATGAATATTGGTAGGTCAGATTTGAGACAAACTCAATTAACTTTTGGTCCTATAGACTCGGATGATAGACCGGTGGAACCCCGTAGATTTCAGCAGACTATTTAATTTCATCAGCCAACATTTTAAGCATAGTTATAATGACAATGCTATTCAAAAAATTCAATTAAGTCCATCATCATTTCTGGAGTACAAACTATTGAAACCTTTGAGGCAGTTCTTTTTCCGTCACTTAAATATACACTCAAACAAGTTCTAATATTTTTTAACATTTTCACTTTTATTTAAAAACTGCACATGCCCTTGTGGCCAAATTTGTTTGAACAGTCATATTTATTTTCTAAAAATACCTCAATGCAAATTAGGAGAAGGGGAAAAGACAGTGAGCTGTTGGGGGAGGACAAACTTATTGTTCGATATTTAATCATCTTTAATGAATTTGTGGTAAAAGAAGCATTCAAAATGTATTTTTACTTGTTAAATGAACATCAAGTACAGCAAACTTGAGCCTCAGGACATGACCATCCCCCATCTCCAGAACCTTTGCTTTCCCACTCAGCTCAGTCCCCAGTCCTTCCTTACATCTCCAACCTTTCCTCCTGTACAAGCATATAGGCGGTGAATGTGTGGGTGTGTCCCCCCTCTACATTCACCCCTGAAATTTGCCAACTGCCCCATAGAAAACATGTGTATCAAATATGTCCCTGTCCCCCTACCTGTTCCAATGCTTCCACCATCACACTGTGTAAGGCCAACAACAAAAAATGTTATGTTGTCCTCCACAGCTTTCAGAGAGGAGGGGCGGAGGGGCGGGCGGGCAAATTTTTTAATTTTTTTAATTTTCTTTTACCAGCGGAAGCTCAAAGTTCAGCCAACAAGAAGTTGAAATCACTCTAAGAGCCGCACATTTATGTTATAAACACTTAATTTAATATTCAATGCCATTTAAACTGTTAAAAAAAATTCAGAAAAAAAAGAAAACAAATCTTTAAAAAAAAGTCTGAAAAGAAGAAAAAAATCTCTTTTTTGGCCTAAGAGTCCATCTACACCATGTCAATGGGATCATTTGTGATTTAATCCATCATAAAATGACAAAGAGGACTTTTCTGCTGTTTCATGCCTTCAATCTTTAGGACAATTTTACTAAATAGTCCCTTTTTTTGGCGAAAAAATAAGGACACATTTGGTTCAAAATACTCGCTTTTACAATTTATGTACAAAGGAGCGGACATGGGGTCTTCAAATATAATAGGCCTACCGGTTTTTCTTCTATTTTTGCAGTCATAGCTTGAAAAAACCACACCTAATTTTGGGATATAAGACTCCCCTTTTCCGCAATTTTGAGAACGATCGTGCGTACCCAAAGTCGATGTCGACTGAAACCACCGGGGGAGGGGGGGGGGGGGGGGGGGGGGTGAACTAGGTAAAAAGGAGCTTGACATTTTATCAACATTCTTTTCATAATATCATTGTACGTGTGGGATATAAAACATCCCTACATTAGCAATGGAACAATACTATGTCGATGCTTTGAATATGTATTATTGTTATTAGAATAGACCAATCAGCGCTCAGATGATTAGCCGATGATTAGCCGATTAGCCAATCACAGCTGAGCGCTGGTTATTTGGCTCGTGCGCGATCTGGAATCGCTCTCTCTCGTCCTGCTCGTCAAACACAACAGACGTGTTGTGTTCATTGTCCGTCGTATTTTGTATCTTCTATTATTTGGAGCATGTATGATTTTCGTAAATAAACGACCAACTTTGGTATAGAAATCAACTAGAATGTATTAAAGACTCTTCCTTCTCAACGTAAGAATTCACCCTTACAGCTGGTGGCAACGGTGACGAATTCATCGGAATGACTGGTTGAAAAAATTGAAAATTGCAAAATTTTCTTTCATCACCACGTGGGACGAAACATTTCATCGTTAACGAGACATTTTCTCATTTTTTGTGTTGGCATACGTTATAAAGCTAAACACACGAGTATCAACCGATGCTCCATACAGAAGAGGCGACGGAAGAAGTTCTCCAGTTTTTGATACACGTTATATTTTCGAAAACAAATGCTACCTAGCATTCAGATGAGGGATTGAGAACTCTGGTTTTTGCCATAAGTTATATTGTGCAAAAACGGATGCCAACCGGTGTCCTTCAGATGGGATTTCCAGAATTCATCGATATTCCTATAGCCCGTGTCCAGGGTGCTGCTAAAACCCGTTCCCAGGGTATCTTTTGCCTAACCAAGGGCGCCTGTAATAGCTGAAAATCTGCAAGTTTCTGACATGCCCGAGGACTGATTGCTGTAAAAGAACATTTGCACAAGTTTGCGGGATTCACTTCAAGTCCGGCTGACTGCTGTAAAAGAACATTTGCATAAGCTTGCGGGATACACTTCAAGTCTTCAGGACGTTCTATGACTGAAAGGATTTGCGTGAACTTTTCTCTATCTATGGAACATTTTTTGTTTGTTTTGGACATGATATTTTGCCTGCCTGTGCCGAATACAGAAGATTTTAAAGGTGGATTTGTAAAGGTAAAGAAATAATATAATTCGATAAATGCATTGATATTATATCCGGAAGCAATAAAATGCTAAGACTTTCGACCATACATAACAATACTGTGATAAATTTAATAAATTGTGTATAAAACCTTTCGGCATTATAAAATTAAAACGAGAGATTTAATTAGCCTGCATTCTCCTATATAAAATTAAATTTGTCACCCATACAAATTGTAAAATCCTGTAGGTATTTGCCTACAAAAGTTGAGTGTTGTTGCACCTCAAACTCAATTGTTGATGTTTTCTAGGCTATTCCCCAAGTCATAGCGTTTTGACACATTCTTTGTCCGTATTCACAATTGAATGAATGATCACGAATAGTATTTGTGGTTATCATCCCCAGGTGATTAATTTTTGTTTTCATGGTATCAATCCCTATTGAAATTCTTTTGGGAGTTAGGCCTGCTGAGCCTACATCTGTACATGTACAGGAGAATTAATTTTGCCCTCCATTGTATAAATTCTTTTGTTGTAAAAATTAAGAGGTGAACCTCTTTTATCCAGGGTCGTTGTGCCTAGACACAATTGTCAACAAAGTCCATCTCTTTGACATTATTTATGCATTTGCTATATTATGAATTGTACTTGTTAATGGTCTACGTGTAAAGGTAATTTATCAATCAGACTTTCAAAATTTTGTGTACTTCATCCTCACTCATGACTATTTGCAAATTTTGATTTATGGGTATAGTTGAATTGTGGTTAATATGGTACAGTTCATAGCCAACAATAATCTGTCCACAATCAGTATGCCACCACCACAATTTAATCCACTGTATTTACTAAATACCTTCAATGGTAAACAGGATTATGACTTTAGGCTTTTGTGTCGTCATGATCGTGAACTTGAAATTGCTGTTCAAAATTATCCTGTTGGTTCTCCAACACTGGTCAATGTTATTCCTACTCATTCAACATTACATGTTAGTAGAAGGAGATACTCATCTCCACATGATAGGAGGTATTCAATCTCCAAATGATAAGTGGAAGGAGATATCCATCTCCACATGATAAATGGATGGAAATATATATACATGTACATCTGTTGTAAACAAATTAATTTGGTGTTTGTGTAAAGTTAAAACAGTTACCGGTAACTTGTAACTTGTGTGTAAGGTTAAACAGTGTTTTTAAATTATTTTTGGAGTAGAGAAGGAGATAATTTATTTATCTCCACATCATAACAGATGGAGATATCCATCTGTTGTAAAGTAAGCTAATTTTTGTGTGTAAAGTTAAAAACTGTGTTTTTGAGTTTACATCTACTACATTGGTGCTGGTTTGTTGTTGTTGAAATATGTGTACTGTATTTAATGATTAGTTAATGTCATTGTGTGATAACATTCATGTCATACAAGTTTGAATGTTGATGCGTTCAAAATATTTTAGTGATTGGATTGTTCACTGAAATTAATTTAATTTGCTACTTTGTATAAAACTGTAAAGTTTATGTTTATCAATTGACTATATCTTTTGAGTTCTCACAGCAGATTTAAGCTTTTACCTTATTACAGCTATACAATAGCCGGTCGAAGTTGTAATCTGTTTGTTTTGGTCAATGATTAGCTACCATTGTCCGGAAATGTGTGGGATTTTGAGTAGATGTTTCTTTTGTTCAATTTAAACTGTCGGTTATTGTTTACAATATGTAACCAGAGAGGTGTGATTGACACCTCCCTAACGTAACCATATCCATGCATAGCTTACAATCATAGGATTATGGTTATGTACCACCATCGATTATCTATGGTACCACAAGGAAAGTTAAATTGATTCTATAACTTAGGATTATTTTAATGGCTATTCCAGTCATTTCAGTGGCTAATATGTGTGATGAATTATGTGTGATGTGTTTATCATGGATACAAAATGTCCATCAAAAACAAGACATTTTATATTGGTTTATAAAATAATGTTTGGGTATACGGTATATGATTTGATGTGGTGAATGATATTGTAATGTAGGGATTTATGTATTTGTGAGGGTCTTGACTTATATATTTTGATGTGGTGGATGATATTGTAACGTGAGGAATTTGTGTATTTTGTGAGGGTCTTGACTTATGTTTTGATGTGGTGGAAGATATTGTAATGTGAGGGATTTGTGTATTTGTTAGGGATTTGTGTTTGACATGTTATGGATTTGTGGATTTGTGTTTGACATTAGTTTATTGTAACTTTCTTTTAAGCTGTCAGTAATTGTAATGTAATCACATTACAAGCTTCTAATTATGTGAACATTCTTGAATGGATTTAATTATCTAATTTTGGAATATAAATTTTTGAATTTTATTTTCAAATTTCAGTCTATATTGTGTACTTTGCAGAAATTGACAGGATGACACAATATGTTTGATCCTTTGGTTTTATGTAACTTGGATACTTCCATGGTCATTTAAAATGTGTATGAATTAACATAGTAGGGTTATACTACAGTCATATTTTTGTATGAGATACGAAATAAGGCCAGCGCTTCTCGGTGCTCCTATTGTATTAATATTGGTTCACAATAAACTTTGTGAATATTATATGAATCTTCCCAGTGTTACGTGGTAGAATGAGATATCTTACAATTGTAACTCTGTATGTCATGATTTGTATAATGTATCTACTATGCATTGCAGAAAATGAGGCAGTTCCTACAAATATTCTTATTGTACTAATGCACTTATCAACTGATGTCCCGGCCCCTGGGTACCCGGGGATGGCCGGGTCTTGCATGTAAAATGTAAGTTTCAAAATGACATTCCCCGGCCAAATCTCGGTCAAGTCCCGGCAGCGCCGGGCACAAATTTTGTGTAAACCCCCGCACAAGTCCCGGCCCCGCCGGGCACACATTTTGTGTAAACCCCCGTACAAGTCCCGGCCCCAGCCTGCTGGGAATTGCGATGCAAAAATTGAGTCGGAAATCGGAATGAAACACATAAAATATGGTCAAAGACATCTTATTATTAGCATACAAAGTCAAAATGGCGGAAAACCCGGAAGTGAAATGAGACGTCCAATTTATATTTCAAAAGACCAAAAGGAAATGAAAAACACTCGGAATACTTTCAAATAAATCCACATTGATCATTTTATTACATAAGTTTACATTAATTTTGTAAATTTCAACTAGTGGCACATTTCCAAGGGAAAAAAAAAATTGCCGGTTATTGAATTCTCTCAACGAATTTTCCGCTCAACTCCCACGTGGAGTACATAGTAAAACCGGGACAGTGATAACGAATAGGATGCGCAGAAACCGAATGGCGCAGAAACCGAATGGCGCCATAAACATGCACGATAAGTGCGTAGAAAACACGAAATGGGATAATGATAAAACAATGTGCAACAGTCCGTGTTTTCAACGCTTCAACATGTTAGAATGAGTATGATAGGATGGAACATTATAGGCGAAATGTGAATGAGTCGGTCGTAGAGATAAATGTTGGGTCTCTATTTTAATTTTTCTTAATTTTTACGACGACATGAAAGAAAATCCCGGGCAAAATCCTCACGATAAAAACAAAAATACTAAAAATGACGAGTTCATGATATCAGTTCTGATCAACCTAGTCCTCACCCCCTACCCCCATCTCATGCCTGCGTCTACCATGTCATTTTTTGAGTGTATATCGATGGTACTCTATATTGGACGATCATGACGACGATATGATACTCTTGATTTTTGAAGCATGGAAGCGGCGGGTCCCGGTCAACTTCATAACAAAGCCCGACCAATAGGGGTAAAAAGCCCGACACCGACACCAATATCCCGGCTATTTTGATTGGTTTGCAATCCTCTAACAAATGCCGGCACACAAACAACCTACAAAACCCGGCCACACCCGTCACCAATATCCCGGCTATTTTGATTGGTGTTGCAATCCTCTAACAAATCCCGGCACAAACAACCTACAAAACCCGGCCACCCGGGCACTAAAAATCAGTAAAATCTCGGCTAAGTGCATTACAAGACCCGGCCATCCCCGGGTACCCAGGGGCCGGGACATCAGTTGATAAGTGCATAAATACAGTACGTTCACGGTTTGTTGATGAATAATACAATGGTGGTGAAAATTAAAACTTGAGATATTTACCATATTTCTTATTTGATTTCTTACACTTACATGTAGTGTTGAAGTGAAATGTTTTTGGACCAAAAGAAATTAAGATTACCCATGTGATGCATTGTAACAACAACACAAAAAATTGTTGTTTACACACATGTAAATATCAAGATTCATTGGTGATGAGTAACATGGCTTTTACTTTCAAGTATGGCCTATCCAATTGTTTGACATGGACAAAGAATCTGTCTGATGTCAAACTTGTTATAACATGGTCATAATATATCATGGTCATAAAATATGTCAATTTTTCCATTGACATTTCTTCCACAAATAAAATTTGTGGGTAGCCACAATTTTTTTTTAAATTTTTTTTTAAATTTTAAATATTGACATGAGAAAGAGTGTTCTGTGTGGACGAGAGTCATTTGGATTGTTTCGGCGATAATTTTTTTTTTTTTACTGAAGTGAATTGTCATTTCTTCCATACATAAAATTTGTGGATAGTCACAAATAATTATGTGATTATGCTGTCATTGTTGATATGGTCTTGAAACATCATGGTTCAAGTAACAATCTTGATGGATGGATGTCAGTGTTTCCTACAAATGACATTCACCTCAAATTTTGTGTGGTCAATGTTGACAAATGGTATGTTTATTATGTTTTATTTATTTAAGATGTGGTAGACATTGTATAAGTTGATTATATGATTTAAGATAATAAAAAAAAATTTGTGTGTGTGTGTTTAAAAATGTAATTTGATAAATTATTCGATTTAAGACTGAACATTTGTTCGATGAGAGTGAATTTATAGGATATTCTCATCTGATAACTGTTTATATTCAATCGGATGATTGTTTTGGTAGATATTATTATGTACAACAATTATTTGTTATATAAGTAGATGCATATAATTTTTGATAAGTAACGGTGAGGACACCTTCTTCAAAGAATCATAGTAATGTGGGATATAAAACATCCCTACATTAGCAATGGAACAATACTATGTCGATGCTTTGAATATGTATTATTGTTATTAGAATAGACCAATCAGCGCTCAGATGATTAGCCGATGATTAGCCGATTAGCCAATCACAGCTGAGCGCTGGTTATTTGGCTCGTGCGCGATCTGGAATCGCTCTCTCTCGTCCTGCTCGTCAAACACAACAGACGTGTTGTGTTCATTGTCCGTCGTATTTTGTATCTTCTATTATTTGGAGCATGTATGATTTTCGTAAATAAACGACCAACTTTGGTATAGAAATCAACTAGAATGTATTAAAGACTCTTCCTTCTCAACGTAAGAATTCACTCTTACATACGCTTTGCAACTTTGTATAAAGACGTCATTTGATAGCGTGTGTGATGTCAGTCTCCAACCCCCATATGGGGAAATCCCGAGGGGGAGTTAACAGGCCATAGCTGGTGACCAATTGATAATACGTGGCAATAGTGTCAACTATGTAATTAGCAAAATGGCAACCATAGCTCACAAAAGGTCATCACAATAGGCGAATTAATAACATTGTTACGAGCGTTTCATTGGCTTGAATTTGTGCAGGGTTTATGGTAAATTGGTTGGAATGTGTGGTCAAGCCTGCCCAGCAGGACGGTATCACTGCTGTGTACGTGTGGGGCAAGTGCCGGTCATTATTTTATATCAGTCCATATGATTTGATCTCACAATTATGTTCAACTTATTCGGTAAACGATTATTCTGTTACTGTATATAATCATTGCATGAAAACCCATAATAAAAAGTCACGGGGCATAACAGAAGTCACACGCCCTAATAACAATTTGAAATCAAACCTTCTAGAGCTGAAGGGTCATAGCCTTATTCAGCACATGGTAGGTTTTTCAGCAAAAGCTGTCTAAGGAGGGGGAATCCCCCCCCCCCCCCCCCCCCCCCACACTTACACTTACTAGATGTTACAGCCTTGTACTAGAGCTTTGTACCAAATGATTTCACATCTAAACATTGCTAACTCCACACTCAAGATCCTGAATTGGGCTTGTTTAAACTTGTATGCCTCACCGCAAAAACTAGTGGAAACTAACTAAACACACCCACCATAATTCATAAATCACTCTCTCTAACAACGTCTATCATGACTGTTTCTGGTCCACAGCTTTTCATTTCATTTTTTGTTGCATTACCACCTATTGTCAATGTCAAGTCTCTGGGTCATCATGGTCTGCAGACATCGCTTTCTTTGATGTAACTTCCTCTTTTGATTTTGATTTATTTATTTATTCATTCATTCGGACATACACTTTTGGAACAGTGGCAAAAGTCTTCTCGACTAATGCGACCGGACAAAACTCTCTGTCTTTATGACTACAATCACCAATATTAATTGAGATCCAGCTATAGTTTAATCAGTTGGCAAGAATTAGGCATTTTTTTATCTCTCCGTGCGCAACAGCGATCCAAGTGTATGCACGCTATTTTGGCATACACAGCGTCACGCTTCGATTCACAATGCGCCATGACGCGCCATGCAAACGATTTGAGTGACATTATTCTTCTGGATTCATTCGCTGCCGTAAGAAGGTTTGTCAATTTGGAACTGACTGAACTTATAGCTGTCTTTCTACATTTTGTGTCTGGTCAAGTTGGGGTGACACTCAACGAGTATTCAGATGTACGCATCAATATATCGCGCCTGTAACCAGACCTGCTAATTTCCCGTATCGCATAATTTGCACTTTAGAAATCATCAACTGCAATACAACTTTTAAATGCTGGTGCAAGATTGCGACACAAGTTTTTGCAGCCCTAAATCAAGTCGCCATCGTGATTCACCTAAAATTGCACCTTGACTTGAAGGAATTGCCCCTTGACCTCAAACGTGAGGTGCAATTTCTCACCTCAAGACAAATTTGAAAATTTCAGCACTGCCTGAAACTCCAGTGCAACTTTGTGTGCATTTGCACAATCAAAGAAGAATTGGGGATGTCAGCGCAGAAAGTGATGCGCCTATCACTGGATATCTGATCACCTTTTTGTTTCATTTACAATTCTGTGCTTTCAATGATAAATGTCTTGTATGCTCTACAGTTGTGATTTGTTTTAGGGGGAGGGGGGGGGGCGTAGACCGATACTCTCTGTCGCCCTCTTACGTCGCTATCTTGCAGGTTCATACAGCTATAGCGGCTGTACGGTAATATTGAAGACTAGGGATGTAGTCTAGTCTTATTATTTATTCATCATTTAGGACCTGATGTCACCTCCCAACATGAGTGTATACAATGTGAGTCAAAAAGAAGCTGTACAGGAATAAATATGTTTCCAAAAACAGACCAGAGCATATTCCTCTGCCCATATCAAAAACAATAATCACTGAAATTGATTGCTATTAATCAAATAACCCATTTTGGGAGCTGTTCATGAAATCCGAAATCCTTCGAAATGATCAATTAAGTGAGGTGCAAAGAGTACATATCCACATAGAGTCATTAACCCTAACTTCCACAGCTATGTTTTCGTGTGGATCGGGTGGAGGGGGACAAAGTATGAACTTTTTACCCAACAAACCGTCGTGAACACCCCCCCCCCCCCCCTCCCCCAGATTTGATTCTCTGAACCATTCGCACACTAGCGCCGAGTCCCTACACACTGAGCTAAGCTCCCAACCCTTCCCAGGGCAGCGATTTCGTAACCAATCAATGCCCTAGTATTCGTGTGAAGATAGTTCCTGGCTGTATGGATTTTGTAAGGCGTTAGTTGCGCAAGGGTTAATATTCAAATGAGATTTAAACATGGGAGTTTCAAACACACAGTAGAATGGTATGCATTGAATGCCTTATGGCCATGTGTTTTGAACTCACCACCCAAAATAGGTGGCGCCGTTGCATTTTTGGTGAGTAATCGTCCATCTCTCTCTATTAGTATTAACCCAACAACTAAATGTGGTGGAGCTATGGATTAGGTATCATTTGAAAGCCTATACATCCAGCTACATTGTGTAATTCAATCAGGTATTTATATCACTGTTTGCCTTTAGACATGGTTAATTATATTTGAAAGTCAAGGGTGGGGGCGGCGGTGGTCAATCATAACGAGTTAGCATTAGGGCTCCCACGCAGAAATCCCGGGTTCTATTCTTCAACCAACCTATATCATGATATATGGCTGTTTTTTGTATTGTACATGTTCCTGCAGCATTCATAGTTTACCTCGCCGGATATGAACAATAGAAAAGCCTATCTATTTTTATTATATATTTTGTAGTATTATGGGATAAACGCTTAGGCAGCTGTGGCATTCCCCGGACAGTTGCCAGAATGGGTTCTTTTTATTAAAACATGCATTACTCTTGATAGCAAGGGACAGTTCTAGTTATTCTATTTTTAAGATGAGTGAAACAATATGTTCTTTGGATAAGTACTTCATTGTTTGAATATCTTGGGTATAAATATCTTTAGAATTTGAATAAATATGTACTCTTTACTCCTCACTTAGACTTATAATTTCAAAGGATTTAGCATTTTGTGGACAGCTCCCAAAAGGGGTTCTTTTATTAGAACAGGCATAACTCTTGAAAGCAAGGATCAATTTCAGTAATTATTGTTTTTCATATGAGTGGAGGAAGAGTATGCTCTTTAAATACATGCTTTATTGGTTTCTCAAATTTGTTTGGTCTTTTTGGAGAAAAATATTGAAGGTAGGTATTCCGATTGCTGGCCCGATTTTCAACTTGATGTTTTCTATTCTACATGAAGGAAGCATAAGCATAAGCATAAGGTGACATGGCATTTGCACGATGAGTAGTACGCAAATTAGCCGGGTGGTTAACCACCTTTGGCGGTAATTCACTGCATTTTGGCCTATAACATCTAAATGGAACATATCTTGAACCTAACATTTTTACAGAAATAATGAGAAAAATATGGGGTTTCTTCTGATATCAAGATATGTTAATGGCCAAAACAAATAAGCTAAATTGATCAGAACATCCACCGTTTATTCCTGTACAACTTCTTTTTGCCTCACACTGTAATTCGTGACATCAAAGTGATTTTCAGTGAGAGCAACTAATTATGGTGCCTGTGATTCTAGTGCACTGACATATGTACCCGCATGCTCAAAGATGAACTCTGGCTTTAGCACATTAATGATGCATCTATCACTGGAATTCACACTGACGTCACATTCATACTACAGGTGTAATGGGCTATTCCATTTGAAATCCATACACCTCAATTGAAAGACTTACCTTTATCTTCCCCACAGGGAGGATGAATTTCAAATGGGATAGGTAACTCCATGTGAAATCTACACTCCCTGTGTAGAAGATTAAGTTCATGTCTTCCATAGGGGGTATATGGATTTCAACTGGAGTATAATACCAAGTCTAACCTGACAACCGTCCGCACAAAACACCTGTTCGTTTACACAGGCTACACAGGTTGGTATAAGATCTTTGGTTTTTATTTTTTTATTTCTGTGATTCATTTATTGGTATAAGTGCTCTGGGTCCTATTGCATAACAACTTGGGAGTCATCGTACGAATCATTCCAACTCAAAATTGTTTAAGAGTTTGTGAGATGATCTTCATGATATACACCCTAGGTCAAATTTGAGAACTTGGCCCTTCATCATTAAGCTCAAATCATGAAGAATTCTTAACACTTTCCACGCGACAGGCATCTCCAGACGACATTCCAGAAGTTCACAAAATGTTTCAAATAATTTCAAAATTATTGAAATTCATAACCAAATTTGAAGTCACCATGAGGAATGCAGTGAAACAAGTACTAACATGCCTAGTATTGGTTCAGTAATGCTTGAAATAGACCTTGAAAGGTTTCTAAAAAATCTCTTTTGTATTATGGTAAAACCAATAGCCGCGTGGAAAGTGTTAGATATTAATCTTAACCAGGCTTGAGAAGAGTTAGGAATAACTCTTCCTAAGTTCACTTCAAGATCAATCTGAACTTTTATGCAATATGGTCCTGTTTTTATATTATTTTATTTCTATGTTTCTACTCATAAGGCAAAAAAAAAATTTGTTATGTTGTCCTCCACAGCTTTCAGAGAGGAGGGGCGGGCGGGCGGATTTTTTTTGATTTTTTTTTAAATTTTCTTTTACCAGCAGAAGCTCAAAGTTCAGCCAACAAGAAGTTAAAATCACTCTAAGAGCCGCACATATATGTTATAAACACTTAATTTAATATTAATGCCATTTAAACTGTTTAAAAAAAAATCTGAAAAAAATCTGAAAAAAAAAGAAGAAAAAATCTGATTTTTTTAATTAAAAAAAATACGATTAAAAAAAATACGATTAAAAAAAAATAAAAATCTGAAAAAAAATAAAAATCGGAGCGGCCCTAAAATGAAGAGCGGGCGGTCGAGGACAACATAACAATTTATTTTTTTTGGCCTAAGGTCTGACCTGTAAGCTTGGATGACATCCAAGATCCAATAGTGTCTTCACCACTCCATAATGCCCCTTGTTGACTCCGATGTGTATAGCGGTTTGTCTGCGTTTATTCCGCGCATTCAAGTCTCCGTTTCCTCGGTGTAGCTGTTCAATGACGGAGGGCTCGTCTCCGAAGGCGGCGTGATGTATCGCCCTGTCGCCGTCCTTGTCCTTTGGGAATAAACCAAAATAAAAGGAGATCAACATGTCTTTCATTTAATATATAAAACCTTTTATTGGATTTATATATAATATACATAAAAAGAAATTATGTTTATAATTTAAATCTACAATCCCTGTGAATTAATCGGGTGTTAACAGTGTCATAATTCCGTTTCCCACGTGACACTGCCTTTGTGAGCTCCCATTATGTGCCCTCCATTGGGATATGTGTATCGCGCTTAAATAAGGTGCCTATATAAGGCGGATCACCAGTAAACAACACAATCCTTGGATTTTTGAAACAGATTTCATTTGACAGAGGGGTCTAGGGAGTCAGATTAACTCTGAATCTATCTTTGCCTTTACTCTATAATGAGTCCATAGGGGGATCAAAACGGTTAACAAAGTGTGGAAATGCTGCGTTGTGAGATGCTTTGCGTCATCAGTGTTACCTATATGACGTCAAGCCGATCTGTAAGTAAATTCATCAAATATGTAGTAATGCAATAATGATGATGTGTTGTTTTTGTTTTAATTTTTGTTTGTTTTTGTAAAAAAGAAATGTTAAACATTCATTTTTCCGCTGACGGTTTGGCTGGTCGAGTTTTCTTTCACGATTTATCAACTAATTGATGTTGATTTTCCAGGCAACTAACTGGAAGTGGTCAGTTTTTTTGGCTTAAACGCTACTTGCACGCAATCGTCATTTTAGAATGAAAGCGAGTCTCTCCTCAACGCGCGCCCATCCACGTCACGCGATGCACAAACCTGCGTGAAACCACGACGCAGTTTGGCGTGATAGTGCGTGGTGAGGGGAGAGCCTCGTTTTCAGTGGTTCCATCTGTACCGTGCAAGTGGCGTATAGTAGTAGAGGTTGTCACCAGTGCCAGTGGATCATAGTGCCTTCTCGGTTACTGCTCCTCGCATATGAAACACCTTCCCGGATGACATCCACAGTTGCCCTCTAATTGGGTCCTTTAAATCACAATTCCAGACACACTTTTTCAAAATTGTATATGTACAGGATTAGGTTGTGCGTTTAACTGTTTAAATAGCCACATTTTTGTGTATTATTCATATGTCTATTTGATTGTATCTTTCTGTATTTATGTTGTTGTTTATTTTGCTCTCTTGATCCTTATCATGTCTGGCGGATTTGCTCGCTTTATATCAATGATTACATTTTATTATTATTATACTCCGCTATTAACTGAAAGTTAATACAGGTGTATATTACCAAATAGGTTCATAAGGTCGTTGATTTGAATCTAGTATGGAATGTTCATTTTCAGGAGTATATTGTTTTTGTTTCTTTGGTCCGACTATCATTTTCGGATCACTCGAAAACCAATCAACCTATTCCAACCATTATTATGCAGTTCAAATCTTCTGTCCTATACTTGCAATGCATTAGTAAAGACCTATTATTCTGCACATTATGTCACTGGAGTGAACTTGGCCAGACCAATATCCTTCCAACTTGGTCAGTTGGTTACCTGTCTCTTTAACACATTTAAAGCTTACGTACGAATCCACTAAAAGCGTGTGCCATTACGCCGATGTGTAGCTTGCAGAAAATGTAGTCGAGACTATTTGTTGAAATATTTTGAAACAATTTTTGGATTTTTTTATTTATTTTTTTATTTTTTTATTTTTTAAATTGCAATTTTTTGAGAATTTTTGAGATTTTAAAAAAAAAATGAGAATTTTTAGGGGGAAAAAATGTTTGTATTTTTATTTAAAAAAAGTTAATTGATACTTTTACAATATATTAGTGATTTCGTTTTGTGTTTTTTTGATTTTTTTTGTTAAGTCAGATTCTCACTGCATAATAATGATAAAATTGGATGGATTTTTTAAAGCTTACGTACGAATCCACTAAAAGCGTGTGCCATTACGCCGATGTGTAGCTTGCAGAAAATGTAGTCGAGACTATTTGTTGAAATATTTTGAAACAATTTTTTTAATTTTTTTTTAATTTTTTTTAATTTTATTTGTTAAATTGCAATTTTTTGAGAATTTTTGAGATTTTTTAAAACAAAATTGAGAATTTTTAGGGGGCAAAAATGTTTGTATTTAAAAAAAAAAAAAAGTTAATTGATACTTTTACAATATATTAGTGATTTCGTTTTGTGTTTTTTTTTTTTTTTTTGTTAAGTCAGATTCTCACTACATAATAATGATAAAATTGGATGGATTTTTTCGCATGATACACAAATATATTGGTCTCGCTATGAGTTTTAAAAATATTGTGCTCGACTGCGTCTCGCACAATATTTTTTAAAACTCATAGCTCGACCAATATCTTTGTGTATCACGCTCAATCCATCCAATTTTATATCAGAATCGGCATGCGTGTTGTTTTCATGACACGTATCACAATTATGACTTTTCAAAAAGAAAATCATCCTGATGCGATATTTCAAAACATATTGAGCTATTGCACTGACAGATTGATGACTACAATAGCGTGACTCAATGCACCACCGGCAAATATTGATTGTTCCCATGGTTTCATAAAAAAATACCTTATTTCACTGGTTTCCATATTTTCTTGGAGCGTGCAAGTCTACGTGTGGGAGCACAAAACAATGTAAATGTTGCCAAAGTGTATCGAAAAGCGATGTAAGACATTTTTCACGAGTCTGATTCGTTGAGTTATAATTATAGATCAATAAATGCGTATGTGTTGCTTCGATAAATCAATGCACGAGCGCTGATGTTGATGTGCTATTGTGAGCATATCAACATTTGCACAAGTGCATTGATTTTTCAAATATTTCTAGATACAAAACAAATACATGTATGGACCTACCGTATTATCCCTATGCCCACCCCGTTTTTCTCAATGACTACCAACAAACAATCCCTTATAAGCGCCCACCTTTTCAATTACCGTAGCACTATACGTTTTTCAGTAAAGCAGTACCAGTAAGCCTGGTTCGATGGCCGCCGCCGCCCGCTCTCCCTGATGCGAGCCACCATCCTTGTTTTTTATTCATGGCTTATACAACATCGCGCACGCTCAAAACTACCGAGAATAAACGAAGTTTTTCGGAAGGGCATTTGAAGCTTGTCGGAACATTGACGTCATGTAATGTTGCCACAGTGAGACCACTGCAATGCCGCAATGTTGATTTTCCCCCCAAATTTTAAACAGTATACTTTTCGATCGCTTTTTCGCTAGTGCAACCTTGCCGAATTCGACAGTGTTTACGATAAATGAGTTTAAAAAGGTAACTTAATAAGCGCCCACCCAAAATGACTTTGCTAACCGCCCTGGGCGCTTAATAGGGATAACACGGTAATTCATACACGACACTATACAAATCAAAATTCACAATTTGAGCATAATTTTTATCTATGTAATAACGAATATAAAAATGTGTTAACAAGATTTCTAACACCCGCAGTGAAAATCGGCGAACCCGCGATGCCTGAACAACGAATTAAAACAAAGCGTGTGGTGCGCACATTGAACGGCGCACACACGGAGTGCATTAGACACTTTCAATGCACTCCGTGTATTTTCGTTTCTTGCTTTCTGATTTGTTCGACACTACTAAGAGTGTATGAATCCTTGTTAAGGGTAACTTTTTCCTTCTTTTGAGAATCTGCGTTAAGGGTAGTTTTTTAGAGTGGATTCACGTGAATTATTACAACTTTTAAACATGAGTGCCCCCCCCCCCCCCCCCCGGGAAAGGTACACATGCGTAATTGTTGTGCCTGTAAAGTTACGTCACTGTCCAGAGGAAGTGAACAAATGAAATGCACTACTGTAAAAGTGAACATTTTTTTAGCTACATTTATTTTCGCTTTAAAATCAGCAAGCACAAAAATAAAAATGTGCGAATATATTCATTTTGTATGTATATGGTCTGTGTAAGGAAGCTCAAAATGGCAAAAATAAAAACAAGGAAAATTGTTCAAAATGTGCAAAGCGCGAAAAATTACACGCGCGCAAATTTCTACTTTTACAAGCATGCACGGAATATAAAAGCCCATTTACACATTGTGACTCAATCCACTTTTAAATGGTGGCATATCCCGTCATACCCAACTTCTGAAGCTGCTAGCCGCACTTCCATCAACATCACACCAAAACTCTTTGACGTCTACACATCACCACACCATCGCACCAGTCTCCGCTACAGTGCTAACGTTACAAGACAAATGAGGCTATTTATTACCAATCTCAACATGGTACTACAAGCCAAGAAGCCAGCTATAGTTGAGATTGAGGTTAACCTGAAATAAATTGGAAGTGTATTGCACTCTAGAGACCCTGGAAGATTTTTAAAAAAACTATCATTGGCAATTGAGTCTGTCCAATTGCTATGCACAGGATCTTTGCTGCGGGAAGCAGTGTGATTTTGACTCGACAAATACCATAAGACTTTTTCCGGTGATGCAATGAATTTAACATCGTAATGATTGCAATGCTTCCCCTGTTGAAAATACACGACATGATTAAGCCAAACAACACCTGATACAACTAAATCATTCGAAAGCAACCTTTTAAGAAGACAAGTGTTTTTACATTAACCCTAACCTGCTAAATACAACAAAATCCAACAGAAGCTCCATGCCGGTAGACCCCATCTCCTTGTGCAATCAGGAAAAGGTACATGATATAGGCTTCGAAAAGTTATTTTCGGGAGTGCGACCCCCTTAGCGTGATGCATGATCACCTGGACTCTGGGTGCGGTGGCCCAGGTTCGATTCCTGGGTTAGTTTGCCAGGAAACCTATATTTTGTCCAGGCATGGTTACTGATTAGCGAGGAAGGGGTGTTTAAGCATGGAGCTCTAGCTTATCAAGAGAACCACAGTCTAACATTTATCAATAAAACTGTTTATATCATGTCCTATCCGTGTAATTTTCCAAATAATAAAAAACCTATGTACCATTTCATACTCATATTTCCTCACTAATTATATAATACACAATAGCCCTGAAAGCTTTGGATCACTAAATGTCATGTTTAAAAACCCCAAAATAGTTGGTTTAATACCAAAAGAGCACATTTTAGAACTGGTTATACTATTTACATGAAGTGTTACTGTTGTTTACAGTCAGTCAAACTGTCTCAACTGTGCACTCAATAAGTTGGCTAAAAAGTTGACTCAGCCGCCACAGACCTAATTGAATATACACAATTTGTCAAGACTCCGTCACAAACATTCATGACTGGGTTCAATCTAAGGTTTGTATTTGAGTCTGGTCCGCTGTAGTTGTCATCAGTTAGGCACAGTCTCTGTATCAATCATTCTGTGACACATTAATAACATGACAACGTCATCATTGTACATGACATACATGTAGCTATAGTGCTATACGAACGAAATAGGTGGGAATGTGACTGTTCACAGATTTCTCTCCAGGATTGTCGAGGCGGTGTGGTTGACAGTCAAATCAGCCATTGTTTTAGGTAAAACACCCCTAAGTGGGTCAGGATTTCAAAAGTGGGTCAAAAAATAATTTGAGTCCCCCACGCAGGCTTCCCGTTAAGATTTGAAAAATGCGCGTCCACATGGACGCAAGTTTGTAGATGAGGTGGCAAAATATTACGTCCAAACGGAAATGTGTGGGTCTATGGGCCGATTGTTAGGGCGCCATCTATTGTCGAACTTAAATCCAAAATGGCGGATCGCCAGCCGATAAACCCGGAAGTGAAAATCGGCGGCGAGATATCACATTTTAGAAGTATAAGTGTAAGAAAAGCACAGATTTGACTAAATAAACCAAATTTCCAGTGAATCTCAAATATAAATTTGCACCAATTCAGGCACGTGCTGCTGCATTGCCGCGATGACGTCACCTACCGCAGGCATATGTGGCCACGGAGTTTGTGGCCGCATAGCCGCTAGGGAGTTAGCTCAGTTGGTAGAGGGACAGACTTGGGTGCGGATGGTCCCGCGATCGAATCCCGGGGGGTGCTGGGTGATTTTTCGGGTTAAAAAAATAGCACTTTTTCCCCCTCCCCCCGATACGCAGAAAAAACTAGCTTTACTGGTTAGGGTTAAGAGTGATTTAGCTGACAATTAGTTTTTTTTCTAATAAGAATATTATTTATTTTGTCAAACTTTCAGGAACTTGAGCGTCCAAATGGACGCAAAATACACACGCCTAGAGTTTGAAAAAGCGTCCGAATTTTCAAAAATCATGCCTGGATGCAATGACACGCGCTTATGGGAAGCCTGCCCCCCATGGGAACTGACACTACGGTCATTTACTTCTTCCCAATCACATGCTTACTTGATCATCAATCACATTATTTGCATACACATTCACTTTCTACATTGCTCATGCACAAAGATCAAA
This sequence comes from Ophiura sarsii, assembly GCA_035610835.1. Taxonomy (NCBI): domain Eukaryota; kingdom Metazoa; phylum Echinodermata; class Ophiuroidea; order Amphilepidida; family Ophiuridae; genus Ophiura; species Ophiura sarsii. Next base: position 44,395,397 of record CM069453.1, read on the forward strand.
GACTACTGTTACTATAAGGTTCAATAAGTTCTAAACATTGTGAATGTTACAAATGTTACAAATGTAATGTGCGTTTAGCGGCGGAGGCTTTGATCAATGGTGTATTATAGGTATACAGTGGGTATAAGATACTTGAACGAGAACGAGAAAAGTGTCAATGAGGGCCCAAATCATGTTGATGACACGTCGCAAAATCAAAATAGTTGTAAGACTAATACAGTGCATGCTACTACCAATGGCACCAGGAAGTCATATGGTTGATCAATGGTTAAGTTATCAGTGACGAGACAACATTTAATCCCATAATACTGTCTCGCATTCTCATCTTTCAACATTTTTATGGATACCTTGTTTTGCATCCAGGCCTGTGGCAAATTTTCATAGTTTCTTTTGATGTTTGCTTTGCATCCTTGCCCCCACCCCCGGCAAATTTCTGTAAGTACAATGACCCAAGGGAAGGAAGGGCACTGACATTGTAGGTATGTGTCGCTCAAGACCAAACTTCTCAACCTTTTCCTGCTAATTCCAAGGGCATGAATAATTGCCATAAAACCCCTGGAAAGTGCTTAAAATTCTCAAAAATAGCAGAAAGAGAGGAATTTTGGTAACGAAAAGTGCTGTATCTGTGACTAATCAACTGTGATACTTCAGCCCCCCAGCCCCCCGCCCCCCCCCCCCCATTCAGCTTGCCATTATTTTGTTTTATTCTCAAAAATCAGTCATCTTTGGGGTAAAAAGGTTCAAATTTAAAGAAGGTTTTAGTTCTACTTTACCTTAATAACCCTAACACTTTTGGAATGGAAATGTTGAAAATAATATCCGAGGGTGGAGATGGGCAAAATTTACCGAGAAAAACCGGACTTACCGACGACAGGATTCGATCCCGGGTCCTCCAGCATGGATGACGGGGTCTTAGTCCACTCGGCCAGGGAGTCACGCGCCCGCAATTAACAATTCCGTGCGCATTTATCACCTGGTGTCAGTGCCCGGCGAGATAGACTGAGGTGACACGTGCCTCCAGCATAGTTTTCAAATGGGATTTCATGGGGTTCAGGGCTGTAAGGGTTAAACAAATTGTGTATTCCCTCCCTTGCCCCCTCCCAAAAAAAAAAAGTCTCCTCCCCTTTCTTCCCCTCAGACAGCAACAGTTGATAATTTTCTAATGGAATAACCAGGAATGACCTGTCATGGAAATACAATGAACTGGTGGTGGACTGTTGTATTTAATATAATTATGGTGGCGAGAATTAAAAACACATTAAACAGGAATGCTGAGAGACGGGAAATCCCCTAATTTGTTTGATATTACATCAACATGTGCACATAATACACTGATCAATGGTGAAGTAATCAGGTGGCATGGCAACATTTGATTTCATGTCTACAAGACCGTCATTGCATTCTCATCTTTTAACACTTTTTACTGATACATTAATTGTTTCTCTCAGTGTTTGATATTATAGGCCTAAGCTTTACATCCCCGCCCCCGGCAAATGTCATGCTTCTTGCGATGTTTGACGTTGCAAGCTTTGCATCGCTGCCCCTGGCAAATTTCATGTTTCTTGCGATGTTGAATATAATGAACATTTCATCTCCATTGTAGGCCTAATCTCCATCCCCGGCAAGTTTCTGGGGGGGGGGGGGCAATGACATTGGAAGTATATGTTGCCCAAGACCGCACTTCTCAACCTTCTCTGTTAATTCCAGCAGTATATAAGTGATTGACATAAAAACCCTGGAAAGTCCTAAAAGTGTTCAAAAAGGGCTGAAAGAGAGGCATTTCAGCATACAAAAGTGCTGTTATCCAAAACCCTGTAAAGTGCTAAAAATGTTCAAAAAAGGGCTGAAAGAGGGGCGTTTCAGAATACAAAAGTGTTGTTATTAGCTTTAAAGCTGATATTTTGCTGAAACATGGTTTAAAAATTTAGATTCCATTCAAATCAGTTCTAAAAAAGGTGAGATGTCACTCCACTGTGATTCTTAAAGGGGCATTGAGAGATACGTATGGGAGTGCGCCCTCAATTATCCTGGAAATCAGTTCTTTTCCATCATAGTAATACTTAGGCATATACTAACTACCATCTGAAACAGTTTACCAACATTCGCCGTTTATCATATAAAATTTCATGATTTTCTTAGTTTCGATATGATCATATCGAAACTCAGGTGCTGAATTCGGAAGTTATGCATCGTTTTACTTACGGACTTTCGCGGTAAATCTCAACCCGGAAGTGCCGTTATTTGCTTATTTGGCATGAAGGCGATGTCGGAATTGTATGACATTTTGGATTTGGGCTATGTTGATGATTATCTTTACGTTATTTGCTCATTTAGTATATCGATACATCTCTCAATGCCCCTTTAAGAACTTCCCATGTCAGTTCTTTTGATTCTCAAATATGCAATAATTTGATCTAAAGCAGTAAATTTTTAAGAAAATAAGTTCCAATTTAAAGAAAAATTTAGTTCCATTTCTAGACCTTATGATCGTGTATTTTATCTCTCACTCTCCCCCCCCCCCCCCCCCCCAAAAGAAATCTTCTCCACCGAGACAGCAACAGTCAGTCAATTGCCTATAGATGGAATAACCAGAAATGACCTGTCATGGAAATACAATGAACTGGTGAACTGTTGTATTATGGTTGCGAGAATTAAAAGCACATTACATTGGACAGGAATTATAAGGAGGGGATGGGAAATCCCCTAATTTGATTGAATAAACACAATGTCAATGTATACATAGCTAAATAAAGTCTGAGCCCAGTATATTACCAATGCTACCTCGTCCATTCTATCCACAGACAACCAATGACGATGATGATGATACATAGCAAATAACTTACCGGGGGTGGTCATAAAAAATAACTGTTAATAAATATTTGTGTGTTAGGTATGGTAAGGGGATAAGTTCAAATTGTAGATTTTCAACTAATCAAAGCATCTTAGGGCTCTTGCCCAAACACAAGTAGAGGAAAGCTTGAGGAAAGAGCGGGGAAAGCGTGATCCTTTTTTCTATATTGTTAAAGAGGAGTGACAAAGGATCGGTGATTAACACGTCACTGTGGGTACTTGTACCCATTCAGTACAAACAACACCATCCTGTTCTCCGGCCAAATGAAAAATTGATAAATTTTCAAAATAAATAAATAAAGTTATCTCCGAGCCTATAAAGTGAGCACAGTATACTGCGCGATCGAGTAGCTTAGAGCCGTGGCTTGTCTATGGGGCCGGGGGTTTTGGAGGGTCCCCGGACCCTATTCTGAAAATATGACCAGCACCAGAGCACACAGAAGTGTCTTTAAAAAGCCACATCGATATACACATTGATAATACTGTAAAACCACTTAATTTCGCGAGGGATTTAATTTCGTGAATTTCGCGTGGGGTGTGGATTCACAAAATGTAATACCCGCAAAACTGATCATTTTTCATTGAAAGTAACAGTATTTCCAGATTCCCGAAATTAAATGCCCGCAAAAATAGCTAAATTCGCGAAATAAAGTATCCGCGAAATGATAGAGTTTTACAGTAGATTGTTTTTTACTTCAACTGATCTCTATCCAATGCTATCTTACCACCTTAATTTCAACAAAATACATCCTCCCAATTTTGAGAAAATCATTCTCCGGATCGGACCCACCCTGTAATGGATGAAATTGTAATGCCCATTATGACCCCTTGCGTTATAAATCATCGCCTGAACAGTTGGTGTCTGGCTCGCTATCTGCTGTATACATGGCTGTTTATCACATTAATTGTAAATAATACCGACATACGAGGATGTACTTGTCAATGAATTTCAAATTTGAACTAACTATAGTGTGTTCTGATCTAAATCGGCAATGATGTGTAATGCTTTCATTTCACTTGCCCCCACACCAACTTAACTCCCATTTGTTTCATGTGGGTGTATTGGACATCACTTATCAATCATCAAGTTAACAGTGTCTGCAGGAGCCCCTCGTTGCCTGCCATTCATCAGAATGAATTTTGTTCGTTTGCGACTGCCCTCTACAGAATTCAGATTGATATGCAAATCCAAATTTATTTATGAATCTTTTGCAATGCCCTAATCAAGAGGGCATTTTCTTCAACTCCATTGGTATTTTTTTTGGGGGGGCATTACTTATGTAATTATAAATTATATAGACAAGAAGATAATTTTGCTGTTTTGTTGTTAAATGTGACAGTAGTGTTTGAATGCAGGTAACTTGTTTTTCTTAATTTGAGAAATGGGACAGTCGTGGGCACGTGTAGCAAATCAGTTGATCTTAATTTGTATGTGACCACTGGGCACGCATTCAACCGGGTTTGTTTTCTTCTTGAATTTGCTCAATGGGACAGCAGTGGGCATATGCAGATAATCTCTTATTTTCTTTCTGGATTTTCTGGATTTTTGTTATATTTCAAATAATTAAACCGACATTAAAACCCACCTCGTCCGTTGTTGTTTGCCCCACAGAATTGGATTAAATTTCCCCAAACATTAGCTTTGAACAAGTTTCATGATATGGATAAGTGAGTTGAGATTTGGGCCTATTTTTAAAGTTTGGTGGCCGTATCACTATCAGTTGTCAAGATACACAAGTGTGAAACATATCCACTGCTATACCTGTCTTACCCCCTTAAACTATGAAAATGGTCGCCTATAAATGTCCACTGGGCCCCTCACAGTAGACCAGCCAAAGGCAATAAATGTGCTTTAAAATAATTTATCACGGCATTTTTTGTTACAGCTTGACACCCAGGCTAATTCAAGTCCTTAAATGGTTAGCTTTCGAATGAAGGGGGGTGACAAAAATAGAAATCGATTTTTGGGCCGTTTTCAGCATAAAAATACCATTTTTGGGAAAAAAATATGTTTTTGCGTTTTCTGTGTAAATTTTATCTTTGAACAATTTACTATCCACCAACAATCAGTTCGTCCTCGTTTGATGTATATTTAAGGAATAATTCGTACCTAAAGCTGCTAAAATATAAAGAAAATAAAGGCACAAGCGAGTACAAAAGGGCGCTTTTCTCAGTTTTATAGTTTTATTTGCCACTTATATTCGCTAGTTGATTAATCTATCACATGATGCTTGATTAAATCAACAAACTAGTTTGACATGACCTGACATGGTCTATGACATTTATAGATATTTTTATGATGACAAATAGGGTAAAATTTAACATTAAAGGGGCATTCAAGGGTTATTTAACATGAGTGTATAGAATAACTAATAGTGAATTAGAGGAGTATCTAGGCGGAGTCTTCCATGCACCCCAGGACTCCCTAAACCAACTTTATGAACTTACTTTCATGGTCCTAAAACATATTAAGGGTGTTATTAACATTAATGTTGGTGTTCTAAAGGGTTATTCAAGATGGCATCCAAAATGGCCTCCAAAATGATCAAATCTCATAAAAGGATCAGCCAACATATATGATGATGGTATATAGGATGTATAAGATGTATATTAGACTACTAGAAACTAATATCCAGCACGTTTGCTTTTTCAACATAATTATTTCAAATCAAAGATGGCGGCCAAAATGGCCGACTTAATGTTAAATATCCTATAACAGCGTGTATTGCATTACATACACCAAGTAATATGTTCTACTGATATAAATGCTTTTAGATATACAACCCACCTCTCTAACAGTTTAATTGCTTGTCACTCTCGTAAATGGACCTCATCTAGTAGTATGTTTAGCTAACTACCAGTATCTAACTGTCTAAACAGATAGATTACTGATTTTATGGTTAGGGAAGTTGAAAACTTCGTAGGTTTTTTTTAGTAGTAGAAATATCCAAAAGGATCACCAAACAGTTTCAATCGACACCAATTATACATAAGTAGCTGTATGAATGTATCAATGACCTTATTAATCGATTATATTATCATATATCCTTTACTTACTTAATTGCCTGGGTCATTACCGTATCACTTGTGGTCATTAAACGATCACCTGGGGTGATGAAATGATCACACAGGGTCATTACACGATAACTTTGAGTCATTAAATGGTCACTTGGGGATCATTGCACTTAGAGTAATTGAATGATCCCTAGGGTTATCAAGTGACCGTTCGTGTCATGATTAATTGTGGTCACCACACTATCACTTAGGGTCATTAAATGATCACTTGGGGGTAATGAAACGGTCCTTCAAGATTGCTTAGGGTCACTTTGTGTCAATGGTCATTTTGGATTATTACATTGTCACTTGGATCTAGTCAATGAATAGTCACTTGGGGTCAATAAATAATCCCCTCCGATTACTAGATGACGGCTTGGGTCATTAAAATGATGAGCTGGGGGTCATTAAGATATCACTTGAAGTCATGTTATGATCCTTCAGGGTCATTACACGATCACTTTAAGTCATTAAACGGTCAGTTCGGGTCATCGAAGAATCACCTGGGGTTATTACGTGACCGATCGGGTCATTAATGATTGCTCGAAATCATTACGCTATCACTTGGGGTCCTTAGATGATCACCTGGGGTCCTTAAATGATCACCCGGAGTAATAATATGATCAAACAGGGTCAATAAATGATCACACAGGGTCAATACATGATCAATCAGGTTCAATAAACGATTGCTCGGGGGTCATTAAACAATCACTTTGAGTCATTAAATGGTTATTTCGGGTCCTTGAAAGATCCCTTGGGATTATTTAATCGACCGATCCGGCCATTAAATGATTGATTTGGGTCATTACGCGATCACTTGGGGTCATTAAATGACCATTTAAGGACTCAAAGTGATTGTTTTAATGACCACGAGAAATGATTTATTGACCCTCAGTGATCATTTATTGACCCTGTGTGATCATCTATTGACCCTGATTGATCATTTTATTACCCCAGGTGATCATTTAACGACCCCAAGTGATAGCGTAATGATCCCGAGCAATCATTTAATGACCCAATTGGTCACTTAATAGCCACCGGTGATTATTCGATGACCCGAAATGATAATTTAATGAATCAAAGTGATTGTTTAATGACCCTGAGTGATCATAACATGATCTCAAGTGATATATTAATGACCCCTAGCTCATCATTTAATGACCTAAGCCATCATCTAGTAATCGGAGGGGATTATTTAGTGACCCCAAGTGACTATTTATTGACTAGATCAAAGTGATAATGTAATATTCCAAAATGACCATTGACACAAAGTGATTGTGTAATGACCCTAAGCAATCTTGAAGGACCGTTTCATTACCCCAAGTGATCATTTAATGACCCTAACTGATAGCGTTGTGACCCCAATCATTCATGACACGAACGGTCACTTGATAACCCTAGGGATCATTCAATTACCCAAGTGCAATGATCCTCAAGTGACCATTTAATGACTCAAAGTGATCGTGTAATGACCCTGTGCGATCATTTCATCACCCCCAGGTGATCGTTTAATGACCGCAAGTAATACGCGACGGTAAAATACGTGCTGGATATTAGTTTCTAGTAGTCTAAGTCTAATATACATCCTATACATCCTATATACCATCATCATATATGTTGGCTGATCGTTTTATGAGATTTGATCATTTTGGCGGACATTTTGGATGCCATCTTGAATAACCCTTTAGAACACCAAAATTAATGTTGGTAACACCCTTAATATGTTTTAGGACCATGAAAGTAAGTTCAAAAAGTTGGTTTAGGGAGTACTGGGATGCATGGAAGACTCCGCCTAGATACTCCTCTAATTCACTATTAGTTATTCTATACACTCATGTTAAATAACCCTTGAATACCCCTTTAATGTTACATTTTACCCTATTTGTCATCATAAAAATATCTATAAATGTCATAGACCATGTCAGGTCATGTCAAACTAGTTTGTTGATTTAATCAAGCATCATGTGATAGATTAATCAACTAGCGAATATAAGTGGCAAATAAAACTATAAAACTGAGAAAAGCGTCCTTTTGTACTCGCTTGTGCCTTTATTTTCTTTATATTTTAGCAGCTTTAGGTACGAATTATTCCTTAAATATACATCAAACGACGTCGAACTGATTGTTGGTGGATAGTATATTGTTCAAAGATAAAATTTACACAGAAAACGCAAAAACATATTTTTTTCCCCAAAAATGGTCTTTTTATGCTGAAAACGGCCCAAAATCGATTTCTATTTTTGTCACCCCCCTTCATTCGAAAGCTAACCATTTAAGGACTTGAATTAGCCTGGGTGTCAAGCTGTAACAAAAAAATGCCGTGATAAATTATTTTAAAGCACATTTATTGCCTTTGGCTGGTCTACTGTCACTCATGCAGTTTCATAACTATTATTGCAGACTAAAATTAGAAGGCTGGCTGACTGTACGTCTGGCTGGCATATGACTTTCACATACTGTGGGTGTGGGGGAGGGGGGGGGTTCTTACTCCATTGGTTCAATGGTTCAACTAGCATAGACTTTTCCATATGAATTTAATATATAAAGATGTTTAAATGATTTACAAAGTATACTTAGTGACAAATAGTGTTGGTGTGAGAAATGTTGCAAGGGTGATTACGTAAGAGATGTATAACTTTAGTCTGATGCATTTTGGGATATGAATCCCACTCAATAGCAAGTATGTCCATGCCATAATAATTGAAATGTTATTCCAAGTGCCGTCATGAAAACAAGTTCTATCTCACGAATTGTTCCAGAGGCAAAACCTAACAACAATCCACGTCCGCAATAGCCAACGTCTTCCCCGGTATACACAGAATAGAAACCAGTTGTCTGATGATCACACATGCGTGAAACTCGGCGTTAGCAACTACCGTTCCGCACGGTTTAAATAGACAAGAAGATAATTTGGGGTTTTTAGTTTGCTGAATGTGACAGTAGTGTTTGCAGGTAACTTGATTTTCTTAATTTGAGAAATGCGACAGTTGTGGGCACATGTAGCAAATCAGTTGATCTTAATTTGTATGTGACCACTGGGCACGCATTCAACCGTGTTTTCCCCTTTAATTTGCTAAATGGGACAGCACTAGGTATATATGCAGATAATCTCTTTTACTGGATTTGCTGTATACTTTGTTATATTTCAAATAATGAAACCGACATTAAACCCACCTCATCCGTTGTTGTTTGCCCCACAGAAATGGATTAAATTTCCCAAAACATAAGCTTTGAACAAGTTTCATGATATGGATAAGTGAGTTGAGATTTGGGCCTATTTTTAAAGTTTTGTGGCCGTATCACTATCAGTTGTCAAGATACACAAATGTGAAACATTTCCACTGCCATACCAGTCTTACCCCCTTAAACTATGAAAATGGTCGCCTATAAATGTCCACTGGGCCCCTCACTCATGCAGTTTCATAACTATTATTGCAGACTAAAATTAGAAGGCTGGCTGACTGTACGTCTGGCTGGCATATGACTTTCACATACTGTGGGTGTGGGGGAGGTGGGGGGGGGGGGGGGGGGTTGTGTTCTTACTCCATTGGTTCAATGGTTCAACTAGCATAGACTTTTCCATATGAATTTAATATATAAAGATGTTTAAATGATTTACTAAGTATACTTAGTAAGTGGCCAATAGTGTTGGTGTGAGAAATGTTGCAAGGGGGATTACGTAAGAGATTTATAACTTTACTCTGATGCATTTTGGGATATGAATCCCACTCAATAACAAGTATGTCCATGCCATAATAATTGAAATGTTATTCCAAGTGCCGTCATGAAAACAAGTTCTATCTCACGAATTGTTCCAGAGGCAAAACCTAACAACAATCATGTTCGCAATAACTGGTATCTACACCCACGTCCGCAATAGCCAACGTCTTCCCCGGTATACACAGAATAGAAACCAGTTGTCTGATGATCACACAAGCGTGAAACTCAGCGTTAGCAACTACCGTTCCGCACGGTTTAAATAGACAAGAAGATGATTTTGGGTTTTTAGTTTGCTGAATGTGACAGTAGTGTTTGCAGGTAACTTGATTTTCTTAATTTGAGAAATGCAACAGTCGTGGGCACGTGTAGCAAATCAGTTGATCTTAATTTGTATGTGACCACTGGGCACGCATTCAACCGTGTTTTCCCCTTTAATTTGCTAAATGGGACAGCACTAGGTATATATGCAGATAATCTCTTTTTACTGGATTTGCTGTATACTTTGTTACATTTCAAATAATTAAACCGACATTAAACCCACCTCATCCGTTGTTGTTTGCCCCACAGAAATGGATTAAATTCCCCAAAACATAAGCTTTGAACAAGTTTCATGATATGGATAAGTGAGTTGAGATTTGGGCCTATTTTTAAAGTTTTGTGGCCGTATCACTATCAGTTGTCAAGATACACAAATGTGAAACATTTCCACTGCTATACCAGTCTTACCCCCTTAAACTATGAAAATGGTCGCCTATAAATGTCCACTGGGCCCCACACTCATGCAGTTTCATAACTATTATTGCAGACTAAAATTAGAAGGCTGGCTGACTGTACGTCTGGCTGGCATATGACTTTCACATACTGTGGGTGTGGGGGAGGGGGTGTTCTTACTCCATTGGTTCAATTTTAGTCTCAGGTTCAATGGTTCAACTAGCATAGACTTTTCCATATGAATTTAATATATAAAGATGTTTAAATGATTTACTAAGTATACTTAGTGGCCAATAGTGTTGGTGTGAGAAATGTTGCAAGGGGGGTTACGTAAGAGATCTATGACTTTACTATGATGCAATTTGGGGTATGAATCCCACTCAATAGCTAGTATGGCCATGCCTTAACCCTAACACTCTTGAGTGCTTGTGTCACCCGGCTCGGCAGTTTTTCGATGAAATATATGGCGGAATATACTCCCATGTATGGTTTTCCCCGTGGCCTAGCGGTAGATCGTCTGCCTCTGAACCCAGAGGTCCAGGGTTCGAGCCCTGGGGGCGTGGGGGCACTTCTTTGGAAAAGGTGCCTCGGGGGTTAGGATTATTAATTGAAAAATTATATTTATTCAATATGTCCAATTCTAAATAAATCACCCAGAAAGTGTTGACCGTAACGTTTTTTTGAGAACGTATTTCTAATAAATTGCATAGTAATAAACTAATAAGTAGGGGCAAAAATAAAATCCCCTATTCCTATTTATCGCCACTCCACCCCCAAAATACACCATGACAATGATGAAAATCTACTGATATTCTGTTTACAAATTATACTGATGACATTTCATTCCATTAAAACTGATGACAAACTGTACTTGGACCAGATGTCAGTGATGTCACTAAATTTTGAGTCACAAATCAAGTCAAGTCACAAACAGATGTGACTCGAGTCATGTCAAGTCAATCCGATAGGTCAAGTCAAGTCATATTGAACACAAAGCTATAAAGCGTCATGTACATATACCTGTGGAGACCTGTTCAGCTCAAAAGTAATGCGACGAAAAATAGAAACCCTGTTGTACGGGCCCGACCGACCCATTTTTTTAGAAATCGGTAAAAAGAAAACAGATTTTTCCTTGTCAGAAAACTGCAAAATGTGTTTGTATTGTTATGGATTTGTGTGGACTTTTAGTCATTTTCAAGGGCAAATAAGAAAGAAGAAGAAATCTGGACTGACCCGGCCCGAGAGGCCCGTTTGCCCGTACAACAGGGTTTCTTTTTTCGTCGCCTAAAGCATAATAATAGTCATTTTAGCAGTAAAATATTTGTTATGACTAAATTGAGTCTAAACAAATATTGTACTTCTAAAATGTTCGTTTAGCACATCACATGACTTGAGTCAAGTCAAGTCTTTCAGAAAAGTGACTAGAGTCAAGTCTGTTGAAAATTTGACTCAGGTCATATCAACTCTTTTGAAAAGTTTGAACAACGAGTCACACGTTGAGTGTCATTGTTCTCAGTGACTCGAGTCAAGTCAAGTCAAGTCATCAAATTAGTGACCTAAGTCCAAGGCAAGTCATTGACTCCAGTCATCACAACATTGTCAGACATCAATCACATGTTGAGATTCCTAGTATAAGGCAAAAGAAATTAATTGTTTGGTTGTCCTCCAGAGCTCTCAGAGAGAAGGGGCGGCGGGCGGTCGGATTTTTTTAATTTAAATTTTCTTCTTTTTTCTCTATACCAGTGGAAGCCCAAAGTTCAGCCAACAAGAAGTTCAAAACTTAAAATCACACAAAGAGTCGCACATTATATGTTATTAATACTTTGAAACCAATAACAACGATATAGAACAACAACAAATGTTTCAATAGTTATACTGAAATCCTATCAGACTATTAAAACTCACAAGTACCAGTGGGGTAGAGGTAATATTGTCCTGTTTCCAGAAGATTTGCCCCAAAAAAATCAAGATTTTTTATTAATTTTTTTATTTAAAAAAAACATTTAAAAAAAGGGGGGGAAAATATGGGTCGGGACCAGGGTGCATGGTCAGTCGGTCGAGGACAACCAAACACCTTTTTTTGGCCTAATTGGTGGCTCAAAAGCCGAGGATCCTTCAAGCGTAGAACTTCACAATGCATTGTAATGTAACAAGATGGCAACCTACTCATGCTTCATTACCGTTTTAAGAAATACACAGAGTTTGGACAATAGTTTTACTTTGAAATTTAAAAAACAAAACCTCTTGCTGAGCTCAGATTCATATTTTGACAGAATTCAACCTTTTTTAAGTTCATAAACCTTATTCTAATTTATTTTATTTTTTAATCAGACGTCCATCTCGTACCCAGATATGAAATATTGCCACCGTGTTTTAGATGTTTGTTCTTATTAATATTTCTAAAAACTTTACACTTCAAAAGTATACTTATTTGTGTTGGTTTTTGCCTCTCTCAAAGAAAAAAACCTAGGGCTTAGTAAGACCTAGCATGCACACACACACACCCAAGGGTCCGTCTCAGGTCCCTGGACTCCAGCCATATTGACTCTGCACTTCCACTTGTTTTACCGGACGGAACAGTCGATAATAATGCGATAACTCTCATCACAAATATTTACAATTGTCTCATGAGCCCAAGTGCATCAATATTTATATTGATTTATTCCCTTTTATCATTCTCCAATTGCCTTGTTTCCATGCATGGTCACCATTTTGATTTGTTTTGTTGTCCTTTTTATCTAGAAGATGACAAAAGTTACATTTGACCTCAATAGAATAGTAATTCTAAAAAACTCTTTTCCGTAGTTTTAATTAAGACTATCGGTGTGTGTCCACTAGATGTTCGGCTTTTCCGGGTACTATTTTCTGGGTGCTCATAGACGTAATACACGCCCTCGCCTGGTTCTATTAGCAAGCTGATCTAATAATAGGCCCCTTTCAAGCTGTTCTAATCAGCGACCCATAATCCCCGAAATATGTTACCAAGCTGTTCCAACCAGCAGGCTACCCCCACCATCTCCGACTGTCCACGAGGGCGTAAGGAGTTCGCAAAAAGTCTCTGCCGATTTGCACAGGGGAGTTCCATGATCTGTATGCACCAAGTCGGCTTTGTGGGTGGTCAACTATTTAGATTGCTTTCCAGTTTCCGAGGGCTCGCCGCTTCGTGGCCCTGTCGCTGTAATGTCAGTATTGGGGACATGGTTGAATGGTCGAAACCATGTGTAGGCCTACATGTACATGTAGCATGGGGGAATTTTTCGGGGAAATTTATCGCAAGTGAGCTTCATTTTTACTGGAATATCAGTAAATGAGAAAAATAGCGAGCCTGATACCAGTAGTGCTAGGTGCTCAAGGCTGATTCACCATAACCTACAATCTTGTTCAAAACCTGTTGGGACACTATACACGTGCGCATCAAATATCTTTCAAAATGAGTAAAAAGCTGTCAGTTGAAAGTATGATAGTCAAAACTAGTTTATGTAAAGCTGCCATCCCTCTCCCCCCCCCCCCCCCCCCCACACCCCGAACCAATGTTGGGGCTGATATATATAACACAGCCCGTTGCTGGACGATGCTTTTATATGGTCTCAATTAACATGCTTCAATTAAGAGTATTTTAATCCGAAATAAACGGTCACTCCCACAACCAACACAACACCCTACCACAATAACGCAATCATTAGTTTACTTAATGACATTATTTGTTTTACCTATATCTTATGAAATAAGTCTTTATTAAAAAGTACCATTTAGGTGCGTAATTCAGACAATGCCCCTTTAAATTGAAGATATTACTAACCCATTCTTTGTTTAAATAAACGATACTAAAGGTACATTATCGCTCTCTAATATTGCCAAATATGAGATAATTTGGAACTTTTTTAATGCAGTTACAAGGACTTATATGAATTTAGTACATTATTTTTTCAATGCTTTAATACAATCTTGTTCAAAACCTGTTGGGACACTATACACGTGCGCATCAAATATCTTTCAAAATGAGTAAAAAGCTGTCAGTTGAAATTATGATAGTCAAAACTAGTTTATGTAAAGCTGCCATCCCTCTCCTCCCCCCCCCCCCCCCCCCCCCCCACCCTGAACCAATGTTGGGGCTGATATATATAACACAGCCCGTTGCTGGCCGATGCTTTTATATGGACCGACATTGAGTTTAGGGGGAGGGACCACCGTTTCACAGGACTTGCAGGAAGTGTCCCAACAGTTTTGAACATGATTGTAGCTTGTTTCCACTGACAAGCAAATAAACGGTGTAATTCCCTATGAACAGTTGTTTACCGAACTAGAAGTTCAGAAATAAAACTTGACGTCACCAACGTCGTGCCAAAGCATTTAGTGTTCCTTTTTGAGCTGTTTTGGGGTAGATCAGTGGCGTAGCTACCGGGGGGAAAGGGGACCCCCCCCCCCCACCCTCCCACTGACTGAAAAATCCCTTTGTGACCCCGCCCCCAGCCCTATTTATGCCCCGCCCCAGTCTCCGGATGTAGTGCGTATAGGCATTATGACAATTTACAAGGACCATTTTGTGTGGGCGTTTGGTGTACAACATGCCCTTACCCCTCCCCAATCTCAAGTTTTCTGAGCTGAAAAAAATATTTGGGCACCCTTTTACGAAACTGTCTGATCTTGCGACCCCCCACCCTGCCACCTATCCTAGCTACGCAACTGGGGTAGTTTATTGCAAGCAGACTTGAAATGTCCAACAAAATCATCTACCCTTCGAAGTAAAAGTGCACAGAAAGTAGTCAGGAGAATTCAACAGCAAATTCAGGCATGCCAGTGCTAATGTACTGATGTTCATCAAATTTAGAGAATGAAAATTAACACAATTTTGTATGTTTTTCTGGCCCTTCAGCATGTATAAAGTAAAATTGCCAACGGTAATGCATAGGAAGAGTTGCTTTATACATGTTCTGGGACAAGAGAACTTACAAGGTTTTGATAGATGTGATTTTGTCACTTATTTATTTTTAGAGCAGACCGTCTAAAGGTCATACATAGGAAGTATTAGGCTCATTCCATGAAGTTGGGGTATTTGTTAAAATAGCAGAATTTGGTACTTTAGGCAGCTTATAAACTGTTTTACTCTATGTGTATATCAAAATTTTTTAGTGTCCAAAAACAGTACTAGGTTATAGTATTGAGCCATGAAAAGAAAAAAAAATCGACCCTTCCTTGAAGAAGAAAAAAAATTAAAAATGAGGTGGTGTCCAAGACCATTTTTGCTAAAAAACGTGACATGGAAAACACAACAATTAATATGAGTTTTATGTAAGCAAAACTATCATAGAATTGCTTGGAAATGGGTATTTCCACAGTAATGATACCTTTTCTTGTTTGTGGCTCTAAATCTTGTTTCAAATTGATTTTCTAGTTCATATTTGGCCAACACTACTGTAAAGTAGCAGGGAGATAGCGAGCAAAATTTCAGAATCCTAGCTTAATTTTGATTTTTTTTGTTTGTACACAAACCCTATGGTAACGGTTGTAACATTTTTTTGACATACATATGTTACAACCGTTAACTTTTCAATTTTGACATACAAAATTTAAAAGGCTAAATCTTGAAAAGTTGACCATGTATGTGGGTTGTGCTTATTTCTTCAGTTGATGGACATCAATTACTTGAAACAAAACCAACTGGGGGTAATTTTGATAAATATCAGGGTCTGGAGACCTGTCCGAATGCGTAACGGGTGTAACGTATGTCAATGTTACAACCGTTATAAAATTAGTCATGAAATGTCATAAAATGTCATGAAACTTGAAAAAATTACAATATTTCAAAGTCCTTTCCCATTATTCAGGTAGCCTTAATGTGTTGAATTACAAAAATCTAGGAAAGCCCTCCTAACAATTAATATGTGCTTCAGTAGGCCATTTAGTAATGTTTGACATAATGTTATACATTTCTGTATGTCAAACATTAAAAATGACATACTGAATGGTCTCCTGAAGCAGATATTAATTGTTAGGAGGGCTAACCTTGTTTTTTGTAATTCAACACATTGAGGCTACCTGAATAATGTGAAAGGACTTTGAAATATTGCCAATTTTTCAAATTTCATGACATTTTATGACATTTTGTGACTGTTTTTATAACGGTTGTAACATTGACATACGTTACAACCGTTACGCATTCGGAGAGTTCTCCAGACCCTGATATTGATCAAAATTACCCCCAGTTGGTTTTGTTTCAAGTAATTGATGTCCGTCAACTGAAGAAATAAGCACAACCCACATACATGGTCAACTTTTCAAGATTTAGCCTTTTATATTTTGTATGTCAAAATTGAAAAGTTAACGGTTGTAACATATGTATGTCAAAAAAATGTTACAACCGTTACCATAGGGTTTGTGTATAAAAAAAAATCAACATTAAGCTAGGATTCTGAAATTTTGCTCGCTATCTCCCTGCTACTTTACAGTAGTGTTGGCCAAATATGAGCTAGAAAATCAATTTGAAACAACATTTAGAGCCACAAACAAAAAAAGGTATCATTACTGTGGAAACACCCAAATCGATTTGATTAATAAAAGATACATGTATTCATAGTTTACTGACCAAAACACCTCGTCACGCTGGACTGATTTTTCACCCAAGCAACATGAAAATTGCCTTTCCGATGCTACGCACGGTGTCCACAAAATATACACGTGTAGCATCGGGAGTTTTCATTGCTGAATGGGGGTAGTTCTCTATCATACATTTTTTAATTATTTTCCAAAATTAAGAGCATTTATCAATTGAAAACTATTGCAAATGAGAATAAATTTCATGAAGACCATTCCATATATTCATGAAAAAGTATACCGTGCCGTGTGCATGGTGTCCTAACCATAAAATGTAGCATCGTGATAAACATCCTATGCAATTTGTGGAAATCCCCCCCTGGAGATAAATAAAACATTCCATATTTCTTTTTGTAAGGATAGAGGTCACTAGCTATCAGGTTTGTTTGGAATTTGCCACATGTGGGCTAGTTTTATCAAGGTTTCAGTCGCTGGTGTCCCGTTGTAGCATCGGGACTTTTATGTAGCATCAAAATGTAAACATTGGATAGTTTTGTGAATGGTAAGTGCGATTGTAATTATTTCTTAATGTTGCTTGTATGTCTGTATTTATTAATTCATTTTTATTGAAAGGGAAACACTGAATCAGAATTTCTTTTCATGTTATGATATTAATTTTGAGTCACGGACGCCATAATAATTTGGCGTCCATGTAGCATCGGGCATAGCATGGGCAATATTTTGCATTGGGTATCGTTATAGTTTGTTGAAATTGTAATTTTTTTGTAGAATCACATCATTAATAAACTTTGAAGTTAATAATGAATTCGTTTTTGCTCTTTTAATGCTAATAATATAGCTTACCAATACGATGCTACATGGACACCATGTCCATGTAGCATTTCATAAAATTTGCCTAATTAGACTAAAACAATTACCCCATTCGAAATTATCCATCACCCAAAACATTCAAAACATTGCCTACATTTTACTACACTTTACAGAAAAAAAGGCATATTATGAGAGATGTATATCTAATGAAATATATTAATACACAATGCTACATGGACACCATTTCCATTAGCATTTCACTGAATTCACAATAAACATTCCCTTATTTTAGTTTTATTTACTATAAATAAAACAAATAATTGTAAATCATTTAAGTTCTCTATCCTTTGCTATTCTTTTTCATGTTAAATGAATAATAAATAAAATACTCCAGCATGATTTTAATATAAATATTTTCCTGCAACACAAAAAGTGCAACATGAATAAATAATCTACTCCAATATCAATACACAATGTTCCATGAAGATACTAAGCCATAGGGTTTATTTTGTTTTGCTTTGCAGGTTCTTGACATTATTTCAGAAGACAGTTCTATCGTCCTGGAATTTATGGAGATGAAGACAAGGAACCCATCATTTTCAAAAACTAGTACCTTTCCAAAGAAATCCATCATGGCAATTAAATTATTTTTTTGCAAACTGACTTTTTAAGTGATCAAACTTTTCAATCATCTTTATCAATAACAGAGGATGATTCAATCAGAAACGAGCAAAGAGACTAAGATCACAAAGGGTACTTTAAGAACAACACTGCATGAAGTTTGTTTCAGTGGACATCTTAAGTTTCTTTGATCAATGGTGTATTGTTATTGTGTAATTGTAAGAAATGGTGTATGTGTATCATAGGTAATGTTTTATGCTTCATGGCAGGTTATCTTTTTGTGTAATTTGTAGTTTTACAATCCATGTTATTAATTTTATCGTGTGCTTATAACATAAAAGTTAACATCATAGTACATCCTCTCTATTGATCTGAAATAGATGCACCTTTTCAAGCTGTTCCAAATATTTTAGGGCACGGTGTCCATGTAGCATCGTAATACTTAAGTACACAGAAAAGGTAAATTTTACATGAACAGTGTTTAGATAAATGTCAAGCAATTCACTCTGTGTATCTACTTGATATGATGAACAAGTAGACAAACCATTCACACTCAAATAATTGTAACAGTATGAATAGTCTTATTATTAACCATGTAGCATCGGTAGTGCATTTTATAACATTATACAGGTAAATAATACTTCATATACTTACTTTATGACTATAATGTAATCAATGTGCATGGTTTATAGAGTACTTTACATCAAACACATATTTATATGTACTTTATTAAAATTCATTATACAAATTGCAAAATAAAGAGTCACTTTTCAATGAGTTTTTACATAAAACAGTTAATCTACGATGTCTTGTTCGTTAAGTTATGTTCAACCTAGACAAATCTGGTTTCTTTTCATGTATTTGTGGTTCCAAGTAGTTAATTGAGGTATAGAAACTTGGCCCACATCTTAAGCTAATTTATTAGAAAATGATATGGAAATGGGAAATGGTGTCCATGTAGCATCAGGATTTTTGGAAATGTCATCCAACTGATTGAACATGTGCGGTTATTTTACACCAAATGTTACATTTAAAAAAAAAGTTCTACATTGGACTTTGGTAAATGTAGAACCTAAAAAAGAAGAAAGAGTTGGAAAATATCCATTTTGAAAATTTCACTTGGATGTCACATAATATGCCCCAACTTCATGGAATGAGCCATTAATTTACTTTATACATGCTGAAGGGCTGGATGGAGATACAAGGTTTGAAAGAATAGCGACGACTTCTGTTTCCACTGAGCTTTTGGTCCGCTTTAGTTTGTTATGACCATTGACCCATTATGGTCCAGAAAAAGAGTTCCAGTAGAAATACACCATTTAAGACTGGTTTGATGTTATTTCTTTATCATACACAAAATACAGATTCAAATACTTTTATTATGTTGATAATAATGCATAATGCACCATCTATCTGGAGAACCTATTCTGAGGCGCAAACGTTAACAAAAATATAAACAAATTAAATCATAAAACAGTTACATAGAAGTCAATGAGTCAATTATCATAATAAGCAATCTTAAACAGATGAAGTTTTTAAAATCTTGTTGAAACCATCAAGTGAATCGCAAAATCGCAGATCTGAAGGAAGTGAGTTCCACAGTTTAGGTGCACAAGCATAGAAGGCCCGGACGCAATATGAAGAAAAAGTTAGAGGAATAGAAAGAAGCCGTTTTTCCGAAGATCTGAGGTGACATGATGGAATATGTAGATTGAGTAGATCCTTGATGCGAGAAGGTGCCATGTCATAGAGGGCTTTGCAGGTGAGGAGAAGGAGTTTGAAATGAATACGATACCGAATTGGTAATGACCAATGCAGACGTTGTAAATCAGATGAAATGTGATCAAATTTTATAGTCTTTGTGAGCATTTTTTGGTTGTCCTTTTTGATGTAAAAGACTTTCAACAATCTTAAAAAGTTCTTTCTGTTCAGCACAATTTGAAATCTTGTCTCTGTAATACATTGCCTTCATAAATCATTTTATAAACATGTTGGCACCGGATTATAAAAATCTGACGATCCCCCTTCCAATTTTGATTTCCTTCATTTGCCTTCAAGTCTTTTCCTCAATTTTTTTGCTTCATCAATCTCAGGGGAATACCAGGGATTGGAAGGTCGAATTGTAATAGTGTGAAACTTTCTTCTGTAGTTTGGCAGCTCAGATAGCTGTTATTGTAAGTTTGGTATCAAAAAATTCTACAAGTCTTCCCTATCTAAATTATGTTTCCAGTTCTATACTGCAAACTATTTTAGATTTAGATATAAAGCTTTAAAAAGGAATCACAACTTTTGGGACACACTGCATGCGTAAAATAATAGACATGTGTACGCCACACCGAAAGTTCATGTACAATTCTATGGGCAAATTTCAAATGACATTTTGACATTATTACAACCACTGGAGTAACTTTAGGTGTATAGTGGTGCATGCGCCTCAATACGCGCTGTATCTCACCTGATATGTTGACAAAATCTTAATCGCGTCATTCCAATTGCTACTAGCGTATGACTACGTGGTGGTGCGTGGCAGATATCAACATTTCTTCGTGCAAAATAGAGCTACGCTGGAGTTAACACATTCTTCAAAATGAAGACGAAGAAGAAAGCCCTTTGCTTGTGGTTGTATAATTAGGAACTCTGCATGTCTTCATGGTCGGTGTCGGTAACTCCAAAAGCATCAATTCGCAATTACATATAGTAAAATTTACCATTTAAAATTATAAAATATATGAATAATATTAAGTGCCTATGCATAGCAAACCAAAACACATTATAATATCATAAATAAAGTAAAATTACCGTATTATCCCTATTAAGCGCCCAGGGCGGTTAACTAAGTCATTTTGGGTGGGCGCTTATTTGTATACTGATTTACAAAGTTGTTGACCGTCAAGGTTGCAAAATTCAACAACCTTTACGTCCCATGACTGCAAAACTCGATGTTTTGCAATTCAAGATGGCGGCCTCCACGAATGACAATAAACACGAAACGTGCGTATTTCGGATGGTTTCTGTTGCTGTTTGAAGGCATAGCACATGGTTTAAGTTCACTTTTGGATCACAAACAATATGTCAAGTATGTCTGAAGTTAAAATAACCACAATTTCCTTATTTTCTTCATTTTCAAGCAATTTGTAGTCCGAGACTTAGTGTGATGTGAGTAACTTTTAAGTAAGCTTATTTTTTGGGTGGGCGGTTAATTAGTTTATATTTTTAAAGTCACCTGAGAAAAAGGGGGTGGGCGCTTATAAGGTCCTGGACGCTTAATTATAGGGATAATACGGTAATATGAGTAAACTAATACTTTGTGCTAAGGTATTTTACCACCAAAAATACGCTCAATTTGGCAACATTTAAAGTTTGTCTTTCTAGAAAGAGCATTTCTTTGATTTTTATTCCATGTCAATATGTTGTTCCAATATAAAGTTACAATTTTCGAAATGTAATATACTTTGTAAAAATCCCTATTCTCATGTAAAACATTTCTTATGTATTTTATTGTTTCTCACCCAGCGATTTCTAACAAATTTGAGTTTAAAATGTTTTAACATCAGTTATTTTGGCCTACATGCACACAATTATTATTACAATTGTTACTGGTTCTTATTTTCATGGTTAAAAGCACATTTTAACATTAATGTGAGAAATTAACTTAATTTTTAGAAACTCTGTACCAGGTGACATTGTGAAAATCCTTTTTTTGCATTTTCTCCAAAATGGGAAAATACTGGAATACAATTTTTCATGCAACATATCTCAAGAGTGTTTTGTTCAAATTGAATTGAAATTTGGAAGTGTTGTTAAATGTACCATTGTGCTTGTCCCTATCAATTTGGATTTTAGATATCACATTTATTTCTTGTTTTATGTCTTTTGCATACTAATTAGGTGCAAACAAAATTGTATTTTTGGGTTTTTTTACAATAAATACAAATATTTTATAAAATTCTGGATTTATAGGTACAAGGAGAATCATGTATAACATATATATTCCAAGTTTCATGTCAATAGGTGGTATATTTAGTTCAGGAGAGCGTTTGAAAAATTATCAAAATGGCCGCCAATGTCGGCCATATTGCCTACCTAATTTGCATAATTTATGCAAAAAAAATATTTTTTGCGTACAATTCTTAATATACTTTCATATTATGCCTGAAGATAACCCATAAAGTGTAAAATAAAAAAAGATGTTTTTTTAGTGGTAAAATATAAGGGCTTGAAAAAATACTAAAATGGGAAATCGCGATGTTGATTTTAACTCTTAAAAAATAACACTTTTTGCCAAATTGTGAACAAAGTAAGTCGGTGACCCCATTTTTTATTTTGGAAATGGAAAGGGTATATTGTTGCGCATCCTTTTAGAAAAAATCTGGCATAACATTTTGGGCTAGATTTTTTTTTGTTGCTACGAAGCAAAACGTGTAGAAAAATCAATATTCTCCATAGACCGCTGTGTAAATTTCCTAAAAATATACACTTTTGCAAATGCATCTCATACTTACACGAGCATGGTGACCTAATTTTTAATTTTAGAAATGGGAACTTTATTTATATACAATCTGATTGCAGTGAATAAACATGTGTGTCCTTCAGAGGCGCCGGCATATACACACACGCATACAAAGGCGGAAGATACATGTTATGTTAATGCTGCACCAGTGAAGTTAAGTCACAGTCCAGAGGAAGTCAAATTGATTATAGTGGTGGAATCAAACACAGAGCCTAAGTGGTACGTATATTGACTTCTATGCAGCGTTCCCGTTTGTGCGCGTCACTGTGTTCAGACGCGATTTTGAAAATTCTGACGCCTTTTCAAACTCTAGGCTTGTGTATTTTGCGTCCATTTGGACTCAATTTTGGATTGAAGAATTTTAAAGTTTGACAATAGATGGCGCCCTAATAATCGGCCCATAGACGCAACCATTTGAATAGGACACACATTTTTACATCGCCACCTTCTCCCAGAGAAGAGATCCAATAACCACAACCTCCGTCGCAGCAACATATTTCCTCAACCCTTGTGCAATACCAATAAATACCAAAAATCCACCATCCCTTACATCATAAAAAAGCTCAATGGCGTTTTGGATGATTAATGTATTTTGGTGATGTCTGTATTTCGTTGCAATATTTTTATAATATTTTTATGCCGTGTATTTTTGATATATTGTATTAAGCTGTTGTGCATTGTGAAGCCGGCTTTTTCAGCTTATGCTGCCTGCTGGCTATTTTTTATACCGTGAATAAATAAATAAAATAAACAAAAAATTCCCTTTGGACACAATTTTTTGCCACCTCGTCGGCAAACTTGCGTCCACGAGGACGCACATTTTTCAAACCTTAAAGTTCTATGTCACCTACTTTTGAATATAAAAAAACCACAGTTAACAAAGTCTTGTAAAGGGTTCAACAAAAGAAAGTATACCACTTTGTTTATGTCATTTTAAGTAACATTCAATTTTTTTTTTACCAAACAGTCTAGATAGGCATTTAGATGAATCTTTTAGGCATAATTTGATACCAAATTTGCCCCCTAACAACAAAGATAAACCATGATTAGCACCATTTAAAGAAAAATTTCCTGTTTTCAAAAGTCTCATTTCCAATACACAGCACGAGAAAAAAGGACCAATTGTTAACACACACATATGCCGTATTTATCCCATACTGATCACCGCGCATATCCCTCAATGCACGGGCTAATTGGTCCTTTCTTCTCGTGCTGTGTATTGAAAATGAGACTTTTGAAAATAGGAAATTTTTCCTTAAATGATGCTAATCATGGTTTATCTTTGTTGTTAGGGGGCAAATTTGGTATCAAATTATGCCTAAAAGATTCATCTAAATGCCTATCTAGCCTGTGTGGTAAAAAAAAAATTGAATGTTACTCAAAATGACATAAACAAAGTGGTATACTTTCTTTTGTTGAACCCTTTATATAATGGTGGTAGATATAAGTCACTTCTAAAGGGAACGCACAATTCCTTTAATGAACGTTATTCTATGCTCTAACTGGGTCACTGCACTTTATATGTGGGTGACATAGCCCAAGAAAAGGTCAATATCTGATCCCGCAGTAATACACAATTAATGCTAACACTACACCAACATTTTAAATAGGTCGAGGGAGGGGGGGGGGGGGGCTTTCATTTCAGTTGAGATCCAAAGAGCAACTACAATTTATATGGGTAAATCAGTAGCTCTTTCATAACTTTCTAAAATCAAGAACAAATATTTCCAACAGGAAGACGCGACTTTGATCAGTCATTTCTCAGACAGACTAAACCGAATATGAACTTACTGCGGTTTTCATTGGATTGAATCCCGTGTGACCGCTGACCACTAATGGGTCTTAAACACAGGCAAAGCTCCTTATAAATACATAGACCATTTAACTTAACAGAAATCAATAGACGACAGAGAGCGTTCTCCACTGCAAGTACAAATATTGATTGCTAATGACCTGTACCAAGGACATTATTGTTCAACATTTGATAACTTTTTCACACACAGTGGTCAATAGATATACAAAAAGAAAGACTGCACTCGTGTATTAGAAGGGAAAGGTAATACAACTTGAGTCGAATTTTGAAGTTTGTTGCTACAATCTTGGAAAAAAGTCCTTGGAACGCGAACGCTGAGCTGAGCACATGTGCTGGGTATTGTGTGCATGTATTGATACTTAGTGTCTTCTGTTATAAACGGAAATTGTTCAAATGAGATTTTTCCTTCCCCACCCCCCATCGATCAATGTTGGGACACTCTGGCAAGCTGCAGGAGCCACTGGCCTTGGTCAACATTGTACGGGGGAGTGGGGGTGACACTTTTCCGTTAACCACACGCAAGTGTTCCAAGACTTATTTCCAGGATTGTATAAGAGGAATGCAAAATATTTGATCTAAATTTGGTTTTTCTATCATAAATCAAAAACCGAATGTCGTATGAATCTCATATTACACACGATTTGAGTAAACAATAGGGGCATCACAAATATGATAAAAATGATGATAGGGAATTAATTTTATTTAGGGAGTGGTCACTGAAAACAATTATTTATGTCATATTTAACTACAATTTGACCCGTTTCTTGATCCCGCGCGTAATAATCTGATGTTTATAAATCAATAAAGCAAAAGTATAAAGTTCTTGCTGAGAAATTAACATTTTTATACTTTTAATAATGTTATCACATTGCCTATTTGTTTGTTATTTGAAATATGAAACTATACATTTACACTTTCCACGCGACAGGCGTCTGCAGACGACAATCCAAAATAGCACAAAATATTTCAAAAATGTCAAAATTATTGAATGTCATTTTACCAATATTTGGAATCACCTTGTGAAATGCATTCAAATAAGTACAAACGTGCCTATTATTTGTTCAGTTATCCTTGAGATAGACATAAAAGTTAGACAAATCTGTTTTGTACCGTGGTTAAACCAATAGCCGCGTTGAAAGTGTTAACATTTGCCGAGCAGTAAACGTTTATTTGCAATACTATTTCTATCTATTGAAGATAGCTCATAACAGAAAAAAGGAAAAAAAGTCACGCCATGAGAGCGACTCGAACCGTAAACGCCAAGCAGGCTATAAAGGGTGCCAACGAACGCTCCTGTCCACTAGGCCAAGCGGTCAGTGCTTACACAAGCGTGGATTTGTTTTATTATACATGTTATAGTAATGCATTATTGCAAAGTGTCACACACTTTACCAACACTTTACCATCAGTTTACCATTGGGACATTTTGCTTAAAATAGGCAATTAAACGTTTTTTCATACTGCCTTTGAGTTATCAAGATATGCATGTATTAGCTATACCAATCATGCATGTTGTAACTCCGAAATATAAGCCGCATGGGTCACATCTACGCATTTTGATAACAGTTTACCATTTAAAATGAAAACAAAATATGTATAATAATATTATACTATAGAAACGACGGTAAAGTGTTCAATGAACACGTGTTTCAAGGCAACACTTTACCATACACTTTACCATACACTTTACCATTACCGTCCCAACTCGTCTGATGATTACTTTGTGAATAAAGCTAAATTCATTTATCGCAGCGCTATTTTAATCAATAAAATATACTACTTTAATGGTTTATTTATGTATTCACGTATATTATATATTACTTAAATGGTTTATGTATTCACTTATTTAGTTGTTTGGGTTGTTTTTGAGGATGGGATTGAACTGAAGGCCTATAGATAATATTATCGTCGTGCTTACTCATCTGACTCATTAGCTCAGTTGATAGAGCGCTGGTCTATAACCATCCAGAGGTCCCAGGTTCAAATCCTGGATGTGCAATTTCTTTTACTGACTATCATTTATAATTTGTGGAGTAAGAAGAAACATTTACTCATCATCCAACCATGTCCAACTATTGTTTTTCCAATTATTTTCAAATATTTCCAAAAAATAAATACCAACAGTTTTGAAAAAATGTGTAAGAAAAAAGTCATATTTGAAAAAATCCATAAAATAAGGGTTTGAGAATAACGTGTCGGGACAAAATACCAGCAATTTCTAAATGTTCAAAATAAATTCCAAAAACTGTAGGCAAAAACGCCCTTTGACAATTTGAGCCAAAAAATGTTGGTTAATAATAATATGTGGAAATGTAGAACTAAATCCAAATGTAGTTTTTCAAAAATTCTTTTTAATAAAACAGCCAAAAAAGTGTACGTATAGGCCTATGAACATTCGAGCAGAAAAAAAAGTGTTTTGAAAAAAAAGGTGTTTTTCTTGCATTATTTCTTGGTGATTATTGGGCCGGTGGATTCATCGTCCCTTTGCAACACAAGTGATGCAAAACAACGACCGCAAATCAAAAAATACATAATAACAGATGGGCATATGAATAATGAGCATCTATTATTATATTACAACCCGTTAATACAATACGAAAGATAGCTGTCGAATCTGTCAAACAGAAGTTACTGCTATCTACTGAAGATAGTTATTTACAAGTAGGCCTAAGTTGTTTTACAATTATTTGTGTTACTTTCAACCCCATATATAGATTCCGTTACTTTTAGATACTCTTTTACATATCTGACAATACATGAATAAATCTCGTAGGAGTATCTGAAAACGCCACATTATGCATTGCAATAATGGGCAATTATTATACATCTTCGAAATGCATTAGTTAGTATAGGGAATTGTTTTCACTGAACGTTCCCGTATTAAATGAATGTCTTTATAAAAAAAAATACTGGGGTTGCCAAGCCTATGGTCCACTGCCAAATACTGTGCAATTTGAGATACATGTGACATTTACTTTTCGAGATGTGATAGAAAAACCAAATTTAGATGATTTTTTTTGCAAACTGTGTATACAATCTTGGAAAAAAGTCCTTGGAACGCGAACGCTGAGCTGAGCACACGTGCTGGGTATTGTGTGCATGTATTGATACTTAGTGTCTTCTGTTATAAACGGAAATTGTTCAAATGAGATTTTTCCTTCCCCACCCCCCATCGATCAATGTTGGGACACTCTGGCAAGCTGCAGGAGCCACTGGCCTTGGTCAACATTGTACGGGGGAGTGGGGGTGACACTTTTCCGTTAACCACACGCAAGTGTTCCAAGACTTATTTCCAGGATTGTAGCTAATACCATGTTTGCTTTCATTTCATCTGTGACAAATTAGAAGAGTTCCGGGGGCATGCATAGGTTAACCCTAACACTTTTGGGATGGAAATGTTGAAAACAACTATGTGGAGGTGGAAATGGGCAAAATGTAACGGGGAAAACCGCATGTGCCAGCGACAGGAGTCGAACCCGGGTCCAACAGCATGCAAGTCAGTGTCTTAGTCCACTCGGCCAGGGGGTCATGCACCCGTATTTAACAATTCCACCCGCATCTATCGCCCGCTGTGATCACCCAGGGAGATAGACTGACACGGAACGTGCTGCCAGCATAGTTTTCAAATGGGATTTCATGGGGTTCAGGGCTTAAAAGGTTAATGTTCGTGAATACAGATCACACAGTGTCTGTGTGAATGGTGAGCTATTTGGGTCCAAAAACGGGAGAAGTTATAACTTTTGAAATAAAGCAAATATGTCGGAATGCAATCTTAACGAGCTATATGTAGGAGCGACGGAAAACTTGTTTATAAAAGCAGCACAACTGATTAAAGGTAGATGAGAATTATTTCAAACATACAGAGATTTTCATATCATATGAAAGCTCGTATTTTTCTCATCATCATACTGAAATTTGACGGCCTAATTCGGTATAATGACAGAGAAATCGACGAAATAGCGTTGAATTACCGTGAATGGTGGTTACCACCGATATAGTTTGTGTACTACTCAATGGGTACAGTTCACAGCATCTTGTGCGTCTAAAATAAGAACCATAATAGCTATGCATCTCAAATTTAGGGACACGACGTTTTTAAGGATGACCTTTCAAGTAGAATAGAAAACTTCAAGTTGAAAATCGGAACATCTACCTTTAAGATCTTTTGATGGGTTTGATTTCACAATTCCAATGACCAGGGTTCACGCTACCTTGCGTTATGGCGTTATAGATGCCATTTTTTGGATTTGGACGCAATAAAATTAAAATTTCCTGTGTTATTGCGTTTAGCTTGGACGCCCTAGCTTGAGGCTATTCAACTTACTATAAATACGATCACGAATTCATGATGCATCGCAGTTACAAAGATCTGAAATTGCATCAAAATTTGGTAAGCTTAATCGTCGAAAATGTCCCCAACATGCCCAAATACTTCTCATTTGCGCAGTGTTTTAGTATCAAAACAAATCAGTGCATATACACAGACACACAGCGAAGTTGACATGGGATGTGTACAACCAAATTTGCATGAAATCATCCAGTATCGTCTCCTTCACAAGCGTAAGATACTTGTTCGTAAACAAATGTATGTACGTATGTGCACGTGCGGGAATTGCGAGCACTCTACAGTTGGTAAAAGAGATAAATGATTGGCAGGTATAATTGTTGACCTGTGACACGGCACACGGTGACACGGGCCGGTTCAATTTGGCAATAGGGGTGGTACGTTCAGGACTAATGAACAACAATTAATTTGATTGTTTTATTCTGAAGTCTTTTGTATGTTTTTTTGATAAATATAAATATTGTATATTGTTAATCAGTACTGAACGTTTTATTTCTAATATTTAGTTCAAAACTCTGTTTGCTATGTCAATTTATATAGTATATTGTGTGTGTATAACCTCCTTTAAAAGTAATACGATCTCGCCTTGAATGGCTTCATAGGACTTGCGCTGTTACGCATGTGCTTGGGAACAGTTTCGTCTCGCTTGCTTTACTACTGCATTGTACTGCCATGGATGAAATTGTAAACCCAAGGGGGGGGGGGGTGAAAACCCCAATGAAAATGAGGGCGAAGTACCACACAGGTAATGCAGTTATCCCCAGTAAACAGTCACACTTACTGCATTACCTTCACAATATCAAAATGTGTATAGAAAACAGGAGACTGAGGAGAGTAGCAATATAATATTGCTGTCATTCACATGCGGCATGATACAGTAATCATTATTAGGGAATTTATCATTTTTTCATGGGCTCCCAAAACTTCTGTTTGGACTCCATAATTCTGAGAATTGCCAGGATATGGGGTCCAACTAGACCACATAATTTTGAAGCTACTGTGAACCCTGCCAATGACCCAGATTCATTCTCAGGCCTGGTGGGTCCTCATTATTGGCCCATTTTTCCATATAACATTTTAGTTAGAGTTTAACCGATGGCACTTTTCCTTTACCGATTCGTTCGCCGGTTTTATTTTTGGCAGCATAGTTAATGGTAGTATACTAGTAATGGTATATATACTAGTAGACTGTTTAATAAAACTTGAACGTAAACATAATTGATGCACATATTTACAGAAAATAGGAATATTTAAAACTGATTTTCGTGTCTGTTGTCGTTTATTTTTAACATAATTTTGGTAAAAAAACCACTGTATGACTCGGCATGATCAAAGGCATTTTACCGATACCGATATTTTGCCGATGTCACAAATACTAGCGCCGATCTGGTGCCCGATACGGACATCGGTTAATCTCTAATTTTAGTCCCACAAAACTGTCTTGGGTGATATGGACACAGGGACTATTTATCACACTTACTTCCATCTCCAAGTCAGCACTATGCCGGACCAGTATCTTGATGACATCTATATGACCATTTTGACTGGCTGCCTGCAAGGCTGTATGGCCGGCAAACTGCTGATTAACCTGTATCACATATAAATACAGAAAATATTACAGTAAAATGAAACATAATGGACTGGACAAATGATTGACTGACAGTTTGAACAGGCATGAGAATAGAAGGCACAAGAGATATCCATGGGCATGGTCATAGATACCAGAAAGGCTATAGTTAAATCAGTTCAAAATTGGCGAGAAATATGCGTTTTTACCTCTCCGAGCGCATAAGTAATCCAAGTATGTGTGCTCTATTTTGGCTTCAACAACTCCTCCATTCCTTAAGTACAGCACACCATGCCGATTGAACCCCACCATGCAGATAATGTGTTTACGCGCTACATGATCGCAAATGCAGTGTGTGTTGTTTTGGAATGATCGCTGTTTACATAAACTTTTGAAACTAAAAGGAACTTGATTGATATTTTAATTTGGTCATTTTAGTATTAAGGTTTTTGAAAATGGTTTGAATGGAAATTGTTAAAAATTAAGTACAATTAAATCATGCTCTTATTTGCATTGTCTATTTATGAAATGGCGTTCAAATCTTTGGTTGTTATTGAAAGGGATAAATTCATATTTCAGCGTATATGTATCACACATCTACATCTTGTGGTCTGTGCGTCTGCATGTTTATTTCACTGGGGCATTGCCCTCATGAAATAAACCACGCAGATGATGCGAACGCCGTTGTAGATTGGTGATACACATACGCTGAGACATGCTTTAATCCTGAAATACAAAAGCACCGCACATACAATTCACAATGCGCATTGCTGTGTCGTGACCATTTTGCACACACATGCTCTTTGGAATTCATTTGCTGCTGTAAGCAGTCAGCTGTACAATGGGGCCCCGTTTCAATTGAGGGCGCTATAAAACGACGGGTGTACGTAATCAAGGTAACGCACACCCGTCAAATTGTGCAATGATTGAATTTTCGCCTTTTACCCCCAATTATCTGCATAAAAAGTAACTATCCATCGGGTTGAGGGCAGCATAAGGTACCAGAACTCCTTGCGACATCCAGTTCGATGATTTAATTTAACCTTTGACCCCAACATCACACGACACAAACTAAAATTATGTCGTTTTTGACCGGTTTGCCGCGATGAGACCACCATTTTCTAGACGAGATTACCCCATTTTATAGAAGTTTTAGGGTAAGTGTGATAATTTTTACATTAAATATAAGCCCTATAGTATTCAGAAGTGACGCCTTTGTAACGGTTATCTCTGTGATAAGAGAGTTATTTCGTTGTTTAAAATCGGCAAAATTGGCTTTTTATGAATTTTGAAAATTACTGTGACGTGAGGCCGTTCCCTTGGAAACGAAGTCCCGTTCCAAAGCCCGCCCTCTATTGAAAAGTGGTTTTTGTTTGTATTCCGGCAGGCGACGGACTACCGTCACTTGATGAATCGCAGTGTAAAAAATGATGGCAGTGCGTCACTAAATAGAGCGCCCTCAATTTAAACGGGGCTCCGTTCTACAGCTGACTGGTAAGTAGGTATGCCAATTTGGAACTGACTGAACTATGTTAGTAAAAGGTAGAGTTGAAATTGTAGCTCATAATCTTCAGCAGAATATGATGAATGCGATGGGCAAAAATAAGCCACCTGCAATTTGTATTAGTTTAACACATTTTAGCGGATTTCTACAAAAAAATACCAACCCAAGTTTGATTCTAGGCAGTAGCAGGCCTAAAAAGTCAAATGCGAAATGCATTTTTTTTTTTTGTTGTTGCTCAAATTCATAGTGGAGATTCACTTGAAATGGTTTTATTTAGTCAAATCTGTACATTTTTATTACTCTTATGCTTGCTAAAATGTGTTTGCCGTATGTGTCCAATCGCCATCTTGAAACATGTTGGACTCAATTTCGACAAAAGATGGCGCCCTAACAATAGTTTTTTCTCGTTTTTTCTATTCAACCCGAAACCGTTGGAGTTGGAACACCAAATCCAGGGTGAGTACAGTATTTTTAAAATTCTTTAAGTGTTAACCATCAATATGGGTATTTTATAATCATACCATGCAACATGTAGTCTGCTTCGTATATCGTGTATTTTACTGTCACACAATCGAACAACACCCTCTGATACTTCGCCTTGCGAAAACCGCTCCCATCCGAGAACCGACCAATACACGGTCTACTTACATTGGATTTGACCTTTCGACCTCCGTATACTGTTACACTATGCTACATCCAAAAAATGGACCCATGGCAGACACGATAAATACGAAGTATATGAATATTTATATACATCTTTCGCAGAAAGAAGAATCTTGCTCACTTTGATAAATTCAAAATGTTGATTTTCTCGCACTGTATAGCCGTCGTTTCGGTCTAAAATTCACACTTTAGGAGTAATCTTTGACGTTGGTCCTCGCCCAAAATATTTTCCTCAGGGATATAGCTACATTTCCGCATATGTGACTATTTCCATGCTATTTCCTATCTTTCAATAGCGTGTAATAAAAAAGCTTTATACGTCCGAACAGAGACAAATAATTTGATCATTTTTTACGATAACTAGAAACTGTTTCTAGATGTACAGGCAGCAAATTCAATATTAGCGCGTTATGAAGGGGTGTGATACTATCGTGACGCATAAAAAGCATCGTCCCTAGCTAGTAATCCCTAGTGTGCTTAAAGCACAGTTCTTTGGTAAATCCAATGTCCGTAGACCTTGTATTTGGTCGGTTCTCAGATGGGAAGTATCAGAGTGTGTTGTTCGATTGTGTGACAGTGAAATTATACAAGGTATACAAAGCCGAATAAAGTTGATTACTGGACACCCACTCCGTGATTGTTACTCCTTTGCTGAAAATCGTTATTTGTGTCGTAGTATCTGTAAGGTCACGAGCTGTCAGTCTTGACAGGACCGAACCAACCAACCAACCAATACAAAGCCGACTAACAAAAATGAGGCTCAAAAGAAATGTTGTCTTATTGACAAATCCCTAGCTGTGAGCTGAATGGTGTACAACTCTTTTGTTTGTATAGACCATTTCAAATTGAGATAGGAAATCTTCGGAAAAACAGGTCACGTGGAGTAGGTGCGTTGCGCGTTCTTCGCAACAGTTGATCGCATTCAGTCTTGTCCTAGTTGGTTGCTCGCCTAATGATTTACTATGTTTACGTACACGCGTGCACACATGAGAAGTAAAACGTGGAACGAGACTATTTTGATTTTTTATCAACAATGGAGTTGACGGGCAAATTCCAAATGTATCGAGCAGACGGTAAAAAGTGAAAATATTACCCCAAATCTCTTTAATCTCACCGTTTTTGTTACTGAAATGCTGCAACATCAACTTTGTAAGGGATACAATCTATCACCAACACCAGCGCAATCTACCACACGGGCAGACGGGTGAAAAACACGTTTGTTTTTCTCCGGCACATGGTCATGACCTGTCAGGAGCTGACAGGTCATGGAACCGAGTGTCAAACACTCGGCGAATCGGAAACATTCGGAACCGATTGTATATTTTCGGATTTGAAATGGTCTATTGCAGCAGAGCTGGTGAAAAGTAGGGATGATCGTCTCTATAGAAATTGTGTCGAAAACGTGTGCTATGTCTGTCTCGCTCGCACCTGTATGACTCGCAGGTTTGAAAAGCCCGGTATTCAATACGGGTACTAGTAGTCTGTTGCGACAACAAATTGTCTCTCATACCAATGCATACTATATACAAATGTTATGATTATTAAACTGTCTTAAGAAAAAATGCGTCGGTGGAAATTCAAATCCGTCGAACAGTTTGAATAACTAAAATTACTGCAGGATTTTCGTAACAATATTTGAAAAGTATTTTTTGCGATTGTTTCACTCTGTGTTTGATTACACCTAAACTCGAACTCATGAGCGCTCGGGACAATGAATGTAACTTTTCAGAGCGATAATAGTTTCTGGGAATGAGAGTGTCAGGTTATTTATAACTGTTGAGGAGTTATTTCATGACAGCGCTAGAGGCTACGTGTCCTTTTATGATGCTTACTTATGATCAATTTTAATCCGAGGCACGCATAGGAGGTCAAATGGAAGGAAGCTGATCAGCCCTTTTATGGCAAAAGAATGTATCTTATATGTAGTTTTCTAACAGTATACTTCCTTTTAACATGATCAAAGTTAGCTTTTTTCTCCATAAAGCATGCAGTGGTAAAAGGCAGTATATTACTTTTATTGTCTTTACAAGTTGCAACCTTTTCCTAAGTGAGGATTATTGAACCAAGTTAACACAGTCCATGTTAAAAGGAAGTATATCATTAGGAAAGTACATGTAAGATACATCCTTTTGCCATAAAAGGGCTGTGATGGCCTCTATCTTTAAAAGGTTTTCTGAACGTTTGCCAGGTCTTTTTTTTCACATTGTACTTTATTATTGCACTAAACCGGAAAACAGACTTTATCTTTAAACAAATATCGCTAGTTTTTTTCTTCTCACATTGTTTCTTTATTATTACACTAAACCAGAAAACAGGACTGATGGTCTTTATCTTTAAAAAGGTTTCTGAACTTTTGCCAGTTTTTTCTTCTCACGTTGTACTTTGTTATTGCACTAAAACAGAAAACAGGTTAATGGTCTTTATAATTATATCTTAAAAGGTTTTCTGAACTTTTGCCAGTTTTTTCTTTTCACATTGTACTTTATAATTGCAGTAAAACAGAAAACAGGACTGATGGCCTTTATCTTTAAAAAAGGTTTCTGAACTTTTGCCAGTTTTTTCTTCTGACGTTGTACTTTGTTATTGCACTAAAACAGAAAACAGGCTGATGGCCTTTATAATTATATCTTAAACAGTCAGCTGTAGAACGGGGCCCCGTTTCAATTGAGGGCGCTCTAAAACGACGGGTGTACGTTACCAAGGTAACGCACACCCGTCAATTTGCGCAATGATTGAATTTTCGCCTTTTACCCCCCAATTATCTGCATAAAGAGTAACTATCCGTCGAGTTGAGGGCAGTATAAGGTACCAGAACTTCTTGCGACATCAGTCGATGATTTAATTTAACCTTCGACCCCAACATCACACGACACAAGCTAAAATTATGTCTTTTTTGACCGGTTTGCTGCAATGAGACCACCATTTTCTAGACGAGATTACACCATTTTATAGCATTTTTAGACTAAGTGTGATAATTTTTACATTAAATATAAGCCCTATAGTATTCAGAAGTGATACCTTTTTAACGGTTATCTCTGTGATAAGAGAGTTATTTCGTTGTTTAAAATCGGCAAAATCAGCTTTTTATGAATCCTGAAAATTACTGTGATGTGAGGCCGTTCCCTTGGAAACGCCGTCCCGTTCCCAAGCCCGCCCTCTATTGGACTTCCGTCACTTGATGAATCGCCGTGTATAAAATGACGACAGTGCGTCACTAAATAGAGCGCCCTCAATTGAAACGGAGCCCCGTTCTACAGCTGACTGTTAAAAGGTTTCTGAACTTTTGCCAGTTTTATCTTCTCACATTGTACTTTATAATTGCAGTAAAACAGAAAACGGGACTGATGGCCTTAATCTTTAAAAAGGTTTCTGAACCTTTGCCAGGTGTTTTTTTTCTTACATTGTACGTTATTATTGCATTAAAACAGAAAATGGGACTGATGACCTTTAAAAAGGTTTCTAAACTATTGCCAGTTTTATCAATTGCACACTGCACTTTAATATTGCACTTAACCAGATCAAGTATTTAATCTTCCATAGAAATACAATAATTTTATAGTTTGTCATCCTGTCATTAAGCTTTATTGTAATCCATGCTTAAACACGGGTCATTTAAAAGGTTCTACCACAATCATCGTAATTTGACTGATACAATGTCAGCCTTATGTTATTTTTTCTTCTTCCTGAGAACGTCACCCTAGTGATTCCTGGATATACCCCTGCTTGCATCTAAAAAAAGAAACCCTGTTTTAGGGGCGAACAGGTTAGGTGAGTCGGTGAGGCTTATTTCTTCTTTTTTTACATCTTTTTCCCCAGTTCAAAATGACATGAAAAATCACAAAAATAGATTTAAATGTTGCTGTTTTTTTAAGAAGAAAAAAAGGTCTGTATTGATTTCCACACGACCCCCCCCCCCCCCCCCCCCCCCCCCTTTCGAAAAAATGGGTCAGTCGAGCATGGCGGGGAAAAAAGGGGAACTGGGCCACCTGATTCCCAGAAAATTAAACTCGCTGGAAATTTGTAGGCTTAAAGCAAAAAAATAAGGAAAATGAAGCAAAAAACCCAAAAACAATCACCCTGAAAAAATGTCAAACTTAATATGGATACTCTTTCAAAATATTAAAATGATTACGATAACGTTTCTAGAAAGTAATTGTATAATTCCTAAATAAAAAACCGGTAGAAACAGACCCATCAACGTCGGCCTCTATATCCTATTATATCATATCGATAGTAGTAAACGACTGAGGATTAAACTTTTTAAGCACAAGCAGCAAAGAATTGTGGGAAGAATGAAGTAATCTCAAAAACAAGATGGCAACTAATGAAAGTGACGATCACAATCGTGAATGATATTCAAGATCATTAAATCAATCCTGCAATGTTCGGATGAAATGAGCAAGCCTGTTTGAACAGCACATTTAGTGGCTTTTAAATTTTAATAGAGGTTGCATTTAGCTGTTTAGCAAACTTTGTAGACGTTTAGAACTTACACAGCCTTGATATAAAAGCTTATAAAATATATAGACATTCCAATTTGGATATCAACATGACAAGCCCGATGTAGGTCACAACTTTTCCCAAACTCTCGCGGGAAATTTGAGGTCTGATAATATTGGTTCCCGGGAAATAAACATTTTTTCCGGCCCTGCAGTCGAGCCTGTAGAAAAGTGTTGTTGTTTGTTTTTTCGTCGCTTACCGGATAAATCCATGTTATCAAGAGTTCTTGTATGTGAGGTGTAGGTAATCTTGTTTTAGCCCATCTCTTCCTTTTATCATATTGTAAAATCACATTGGGAAGAACCCCTAAGTATCATTTCAACTTGTGTTATAGATTTTTACCATTTCAGCTGTACTGAATATCACCAATCATGTTAGATAACCAAACAAGTATACATCAAGGTTTGTTAGACCTTGTGACGATGATTCTTTGTATAGTTTGTGATCAGGTCCAAATTGGCGAGCAATATTTGGGGTTTTTTATCTCTCCGCGCGTAAAAAGTAATCTAATTGCACTTGCGCGATTATGTCACACGCACACGATTTTGGACACATGCGTCATGCATATGATTCACAGTGCGCTTGTTGCCTTCATGTGCGTCCGCGTCCTTCTAAATTCATTCGCTGCTGTAAGGAGGCTTCACCAATTTGGAACTATCAAACTATATCAGATTTGGACCTTTTACATTATACATCAGGGGAACCACAATCAGGGGTAGCTGGTAGCGTTGGCTAAAAATTGTCTGCAAAAACCAAATTTAAGGGGTCAAAAACAATTCCAGGGGGTTTCTGATGTAAGCAAAGGATGGACGATGCCATTTTTTTATAGTATTTCCCAATGTTTCCATTTCTATGCATCATGAAATTTAAGGGGTCCATGCAATTTTGATCCTGACCTTGTTGGTCAATGTTAAGGTGTTAACATGATGCAAGGGGTCTATGACGCATAGACGCATCAGAATGGTACCCCAGCATGGACCAATCATGACGATTGTGGCATCCTTAGATGCTATTGGTTTTGCTGCGATAAAATGGACCTCAGACCTTTAAGCAACTCATCCGCAATATATCATGCGTCCATGCATGAATTTGAACTACCCGAGCAAATAGTGCGCGCTATTCAAACGTGCCATCGTCACAAGTGACGCATATTGATCATAATTTCTTCTTTGGTTTTAATCTTTCTTGAATAAATGAGCATCAAATTAGAAAGAAAATTGTGATGATCCTGAAAGCTACGAAGCTCAAGAACAATGGCTTGAAAAGGGTATCTAAATTAGGCTAATCATTAACACATGATCAAGCCCAATATCAGTCAATATGCTGCTAACCTTAGAATAATTTTTACTTTGTTATCTGTGGCTACTGGGTGCGTGAGAATGTTCATTTATAAGATTCTATACCGGGTGGTTCAAAAATAAGTTGACACAAGTTCAAGGTAACTTTCCAACCACATTTATAGTTTCAGATATTTTTTTTGTATATTTTGTCTTGATCAGCAGTAAGTTTTGAAATCATCCTCAAAAATGGTACGTTAAGCTTGGTTGGTTTTTCAGATATGATTCATTACAAAAATACTAAAGGATGCTAGTAGAGATGGAATGCACCAAACGGAATTATCCATGGGAGCTGTATCGTAAATACACACAATTGTTCATAATGTAATGCTCCAGTGGACAAGTCAGTTTTGTGCATGCTTTCTGTAATGAACCATATCTGACAAACTAACCAAGCTAAAAGTTACCTTGAACTTGGGTCAACTTTTTTTTGAACCACCCGGTAGTCTGATTCAGAATACCTAAGACAAACAAAACAAACCATTTGTGATACCAAATGTGTTAAATTCTGGATGGCGCGTACGTGTACAGGGCTGGAATTTCAGATTTGTTTCAACCAGCCAGTCAGGCAAGTAACTTACAAAAATACCTGCATGACAAAAATTCCACCAGTAGTATATATAACTCAACCAGACAGTCAACGTTTTATTGAACCACACTGTACATAAAAAGCATTGTAAAATGCCCTTTTGCAGGCGGAGAGATAAAAACTGCACATTTCTCGCCAATTTGGAACTGATTGAACTATAATAAATGCATCAATACCGACGCAGTGGGGATCAAACAACTTAGTAAATGCTAAGTAGAAAAGTTGGCTTCACGGACTCAAAGAAGTGCAATGGACTTGCATCATAGTACTTTAACACTTAAAACTTAAAAGTCGGGAAAGGTTTCTGAAAAATGGTCAAAACTAATAGTAATAGCCACGTGGAAAGTGTTAAGTAAAGTTAAAATTTTACTCTTTGAAATGCTAATGTATACATACACTACTCAAAGGTAAAACAACAAGTGTGGACCGGATCCAACTGCGTATATGCTGAGCCTACTGGTCGATTTAGGGGTCGTTCAAAATTATCGCCATTTTCACTTACGTACAGAGCGTACGTAACTTTTTACCCCCCTCCCCCCTCGAGTTACGTACGCAATAAATGGCGAAATTTTATTTTATTTTGTACTTTAAAAAAAACATCCTGCCTCTCAAGATCGCCATTTAAGTTACGTACGGTTGGGGTATATTTCGACCCCCTCCCCCCTCTTACGTACGCTTTGTACGTAACTGAAAATGGTGAAAATTATGGACGACCCCTTAACTGGCTCAAGTAAAACAGACTTTGATATAGTTCCATATAGAAGTTTTGCAGATTTGAGATGATGGTGTATGAACAAACACATATTTATTAAGATGGGGATGGGTGATGTGGCAAAGTAAGTGGGCAGTGGGCCAAGAAAAAGTGTCCTTTTCACTTCCTTGTGAGGAAGAGAACAGGATGCAAGTTCTAGTTAAACTGTTTCAAACGCTGGCATATTCACACACAGTGTGGTTCAATAAAACGTTGACAGTTTTTCAAAGCCATTTTTTTTTCAAAATTGTGGGATTTGGTTTAAT
Source organism: Ophiura sarsii (assembly GCA_035610835.1). Classification (NCBI taxonomy): domain Eukaryota; kingdom Metazoa; phylum Echinodermata; class Ophiuroidea; order Amphilepidida; family Ophiuridae; genus Ophiura; species Ophiura sarsii. The sequence goes on from CM069453.1 coordinate 44,435,560, forward strand.
TTTTTTTACATATTCCACAAAATATCATCTTGGCCATCTATGCTGAAAATCTCATGTTAATAATGCTATGGCGGCTAAATGATAGCTATTTGAAGAGAATCTCTCCAAAATCTCTTTGACCACAGGTAAGTCTACGGGAAATGACCAGCAAGATAACATTAAATGGCATCATCACTTTTAAGGCATAGAGTATAGACAATTACACTTCCAATCTATGAAAATCAATAATTCTAATTAGGGTCACTCGTGGTATTATTATTACGTATTGATTTCACACCTGAATAGATAGTTAAGATGTTAACAATTACACTGGTTTCACCTGGCGGGATCTTCAAATCTTAGATTACTTGCATGCAATTCATCATTCAGTATTCAATGTAACGTCGCAAAATCAGTACCCGTGGACAGAGTGAAATGGGACAGACTTTGTTCAAATAGCTGTTATTTTGCAACCGTCAGGTTATTTGTAACGATATTTTCAGCATAGATGGTCAAGATCATATAGTTGATGAATATTGAAAAAAAAATTTTTTAAATCTACAGAATTTCAAAACAAATGGCTTCAAAAAACTGTCAATGTTTTATTGAACCACACTGTACATTTACACAAATAAAGAGGGCATGGGGTTGCCTGATAATCAATTAGTGAAATGGACATGAGTCGTGTCGTGAAAAAAGGTTTTCCAGGCATGGACCTTTCAATCAAGAAATGTTGGGCAGTCAGGTTGTTGTTTTTTAGGGTAAGTTTGTTTATGGAAAATATTAGAAAAATATTCAATTAATTTCAACATTTTCAAACAATTGAAAACATTTCAGATATTTTCAACAATTGTAAAAAAAAAAAAATCACAAATTTTCATAAAAGTTCAAATGTTCAAATATTATATAGGCCCATAGGATAGGATTTCCCCCATTCTGTGAGTATGAATGTATATATATCCTACCTAAAGAACACCTTTATTTCCCTTTTCACAATAGTCTGCTAGATTTAAGACCCCTATTCAACCTGCTTCAGCTTTAAAGGGACATTGAGAGATACGTATGGGAGTGCGCCCTCAATTATCCTGGAAATCAGTTTTTTTGCATCAAAGTAATACTTAGGCATACTAACTAACATCTGAAACAGTTTACCAACATTCGCCGTTTATCATATAAAATTTCATGATTTTCTTAGTTTCGATATGATTATATCGAAACTAGGTGCTGAATTCAGAAGTTATGCTATCATTTTACTCGCGGACTTTCCCAGCAAATCTCAACCAGGAAGTGCCGTTATTTGCTTATTTGGCATGAAGGCGATGTCGGAATTGTATGACATTTTGGATTTGGGCTATGTTGAAGATTATCTTTACGTTATTTGCTCATTTAGTATATCGATACATCTCTCAATGCCCCTTTAATGTCCATCATTTTTCTCAAAATCATGAAATGTGCCTATATCAAAACCATAAATTTTAAAAGAAAATCAAGTCAGTCCTAAAGCCCTCACTTGAAAATTGAGAGCCAGGATGGCATAATCTCTATGTGGAAAAAAGTCAATGTCACTGTCCCCTCTCCTTATTTAAATCCCTGGCCTAAAAAGGTCATCATTTCACTATCATTTTGAATAGTCGTATAATAGATATCCCCTATAATAATCTGGACTGTTCACATTTTGTACATGATGCAATAATAACTTGTAGACAAGCTGAGCAGACTATCACCTAGTTTACTATTATAGTATGCTCTCTCAGCAAGCTTACCAGGTAGACTAAAACTGAAAGAGGGCAGCATTCATACTTGTTGGTCTATGTATCAGTCAGTGTAGGACAACTGATCAACAATTGGTAAGGATCTGGTTCAGACATTCAAACTGTAGTATGCATGTTAACAATTTATGCAATACAGTATGTGTGGCATATGTATTTTATCTATCCATCCATATTGATCCAGATTCAAGAGTGCAACATAAGGCCAAGAAAAAATAGAAGATCAGTCTCAAATACCCGCCTGCATATGTATGTGGAGGCACTTTTCCCACATAACCCTACAAGATGAGCTCAACTTTGGACTTTTTTTTTAGTTGTCCGAAAATTGACTCCGAAAGAAAAAAAAAGGAAAGTGGACCAAAAACACAATAAAAAAAGAATTTCTGCATTTAGGCGACGAAAAAAACCACCCTGTTTTACGGGCGGACGGACCTGTGAAGTATGGTCGGTCGGTCGGTCGGGTTTTGGGGTTTTTTTAACCCAAAATGTCACCAAAATCTGCAAAAATCAGGGATTGTTAAAAGAAAATGGGCAAAAAAATGTTGGACAGATTTTCGGCCAAAAAACGGCTGATTTTAGATGATTTGAGAAAAGAAAATTTTAAAAAAATCAACAAAAAAATCTTGAAAAACGCACAAAGTTGGTCGGTCGGGCCCGTAAAACGGGGTTCATTCAGGCCCGTAAAACGTGGGGGGGTCCTCGCCTTAGCATAGTTATTGTGGTTTTTTTAAATAATGCATATATTATAGCATAACTATTTTCCGAAATGTAAGGTCTATCGGGTCCTTGGTACTGAAGGATACCTCTATTTTCCTTGGATAATTAGCATTTCCCGCTTCCCTAGTTTTTTGATCATCTACCTATGTGCTGTGAAGTCAGTGATTGGAGCAACACTATGAGTAACAGATTCTTCTTTTATCACATACATACAAACCCCAGCACATGAGAATCACTTGTGAGGCGATCAAGCAAAATGAGTCTAAAGTCGAAAATATCACAAGTTTAGTCGTCTATTTGGTTGTAATGGTTATTTGGAATACTACAATTTGCAGAAAACCCTTTTAAAGATATCAGCAATTGAAGGATTTCCAAAACAAAATCCATTTCCTTTGTGAGGTCATATCTCAAAATCAGTATTTGTGACTTCTGACTCATTTTCCATGATCACACCATGTACAATATTCAGGTGTGCTCACATCAGCTGGACTGATAAGAAGTCAAACTCATGGGTGCGCAAGCAAATAGGGGTGAAAGAAGAAGAGGGACTGCTAGCCCAACTAAGGAAGAGGAAGCGTGCAAAGTATGGTCACTGGAAGCGACGTGCGGAAAGCATTATTGAAGGAGAGGTAGAAGGGAAGGCTCTATCCAGGACGCAGAAAAACTGCTTGGACAGATAACATCAGAGACTGGACAGACGGCGGACTGGTAGCAGCAAGAGTGAAAGCAAGCAAGAGAATGCCGACGGTTCTCTAAAGGACTATGGCTTAACAGCAGCAGCAGCAGCTCACTGGCATACCACCCGAGGTCAATGCACAGTGGTAGATGAATGGAGTAAAGTATGAAAACATGCAGAGTGTTACATATCACTTACATTCGTATCGGGTCTGGCCAAGATCTCTTCACATTTGGCCGTATCACCATTGGCAGCAGCTTTCACAAGCTCCTCGTTCACGTCGCCGGTGATGTGGGTCTCGAATAACTTCTTGAGGAGAGCAGACAATCGCTCTGAAAAAAAAGATGGTATCGTTCAAGAATGTTTAGGTTAAATGATATTAAATTGTAGTACTGTAAAAGCTGAAATATTCGCTGTGGTTTTATTTTTCGCGCTTTTTGCGCAAAATCTTTTTCCGCAAAAATTATAACACACGGAAATATTGTTTTCAACATTCATGCAGTGCATCCAGAAGGTCGCCCAAAAATGATACCAAAATGCACGAAAATATTGGCTTTTAAAGTACTCTAGGGTTGCACGACAAGACTTTTTTTCCTAGTCGATTCAGTCACTACCTAAAAAGTCGTGACTAGTCGCCATTAGACGCTGATTGGCGACTATAGAGGTCAAATTGTGACGAAATTTCGATGCTAAATTAGTCGTTGTAAAAGCATAAAAATAAAGGAGTATGACACAAATAGAACAGATAACTCACACAATGCTTTTCACTAATATCTTTGCATGGTTACATTATCTCTAACCCATGTTTTGTACCCATTATATTTAGTTATTTTAAACTGAAAACCGGGTGGACAAGTTTATTGAAATAGTCTACTATTGCGAGGTACATAGTCGTAGTCGCGAATAGTGCCAATAGTCGCCACAATGACTACTAGCGACCAGGAATTACCAGGAATCGTCTTGTCTCAAGAGTGGCCTGCACACATGAGTGGTAAAATGGATTGTGACGAACAATAATACACAATCTAAAGATCATATGGTTACAGATCTTTCGGAATTTATTGTACCAGCCACTCTCTGAAAGGATATATCCTTGAAAAAATACAGGTTTCATTAAAAATACACAAACCACATGTTGATTTCTACAACATAAGTATTGTTTTTCGTTGAGACGAGGACTTTCAGATAACAACTCTACTTTGTGCGTATTTCAGTGATAGACAAACCACTTGCCGATCAATATCAGAATTGTCCTTGACCGCTTTACTATACACCAGCGCTTAAGCATTATGTGTCTGATATTACGCTGAGCTTAGCAGTAGCTCTGACATCACATTCACAACTCGGATGGGATAGATACACATGCCTACAGATTAGAGGGACCATTATCGTTAATCTATCCCCCTAATTCAATAGTACACAACAATAATAATGTTATTTGTTTCGCAAAATAGCTAAATGGTGCTCAATACCGAGGTAGAGACAGTTTAATCAAATATGGTTAACACGTAGATTATTCCATTCTATGTTACTCGAAGTTTCACGCACTCACGACAGTGAGACGATCATCAGACAACTGATTTTTGCGTGGTTAAAAAGTGTTATGTTATATCGACTTTCTTTTTGGCACGGTTGGTTGGACTCTTTATGTGTCGACACTTCGATATAACTTCACTTTTTCTATTCAGGATTAATCCCTTCATGGTGAGTATTGCCATTTTTTCGTCCATGCACAAGTTGCATTGGCCGGAATCTCTCCGCCTTGTGTTAGATTTTTTGTGGATATCCCAGGTAATGTTGTAAGGTTTCTTTTTTTTTCTTAAGCGACCAGATAAATTTTGAGAGTTCGGTGTCTTTTTCGTACATCATATGATTAAATGATTTGGAGTGGTTATAGTAAAGGCTTTTAAAAGTACCCCCCCCCCCCCCCCGATTGCCCAATATACGTGTGTGTGGTATTACTGTCAGGTTCACTGACTGTGGCCCTGTACACAATAGCTTCCGTCAAACACTTTCCACTCAGTGGGCAGCTATCTTTTTTTCTGCAGTTGCACATTTTGGCTTCTTTTTCGGGAGTAGATTTCTTTATGATTTTGGAGTTGTGTGCTTGTATGATGTTTTTCATATTAGGCATGCAACTGTAGCTGATCTTTAGGTTATTTTTGTACACAACAATAGATAGATAGGTACACTATTTCAATCATAATGGTTATGAAAAATCACAACATCAAACCTCTACTCACCTGATGAGTTGCCAAGGTTACCAGTATCTGACGCGACTTTTGTGACCGCTGCAGGATTGTAGGTCCACGATGTACCGCATACTTCCACTTTGAGATCGTTGTCATGGTAAATCTGTTGCACTCTGCCTATCTTTCCAAGGGTCTACAAAATATCACAATTGTTTTAAATGATCATTTGCGTGCCAATATTGTAAAATTACCTCGAACATATCAATGATTATCAAAAATCAAAATTCATTTTGAGAGTATTAAGATCACATGGTATAGATATAATAATGAATAATCTTTCATCAAATCTTTGTTTGTCGTTCAAATAATTGTTCCTTACACCATGGGACCATTTTGACTTTTGAAGGGCAATCTGTTATAAACCAGTCTATTCTAAGTATGCAACAGCCAGGACTATTGTCATTCATTAGTTGTCAACATGTCATTGTATGAGGTCCATAAGCGCTCCAATATGGACCTCTCTAGGGAAAGTGAGAGCATGTGAGGTCTAGTGGATAGCATGCAGGACTCACGATAGAAAGGTTTTGAGTTCTAGCCTTGCTACGGCCAACATGTTTGTATCCTTGGGCAACGTACTTAGTCTTAATTGCCTCATGGTTCGGAAGTCACATAGAAATGGTGGTCCTGTGCATCGGAAGAGCTATCCCGAGCATGTTTAAAAGGTCACAGACTCCTTCGTAAAGAGTAGGGATCATCCCGGGTCTGTATCAGTACACACACACATAATATGTATTCCTATACATACCTCCACTAGGTGTGGCGCACCAATGGAGTAAACAAATAGCCAAGAAAGAACGATGGAAGCAACTAAGCTGCTTCCATTGTTCCGTCCAAGGACGATGATGATGAGGGAAAGACCAAAATATAATCATGTTTATCAACTTAGAGTACCAAGTAGTTTCAAATCATGTTATTGTATGTGTAGATATGTTATAAGTATGATCAACAATCTGACACTTCCAATGATATAACTGAACAAGTGGGCAGTTCCGTAATTAGGTAACCCAAATTGAAGAAATTGAAAAAATTGAAAATCGTCGATATAACCTAATTTATGTATCATATCAAAGGTTATGGGTTGAAGTTTCATGATATAATTTGGAATTTGATCTAACATTCTCGGTTTGGCTGATTTTGAGGTTGTCGCGGACGTACAGGGCATTTTTTAGTAGAAATCGCACCATAGAAGTGCAATTATTTCCATGAATGAACTAAGGCAAGTATTACAAATTGATACAATCAATACAACAATGAACATGTGTTATGTATCATATAAAAAAGTTACTTAAAATGACCAAAATATTTAAGAATTATGCTTTTTGGATTAAATTTGGTACCTTCTGTTGCGGACGTACACTTCCCAAAAGCTGCTACTTTTAACCACTCTGTTCAATACTTTGGTAATGTTGGAAACCAATGGAGTAAGTATTTTTCTAAAGCTGATGATTCATACTTAATGTTTAAAACTTATTTTGTTCTGTATCTGTTTACATGTTTAATACATGGTCTTTTGTTAGTGTCGCGGACGTACATCTGTGTTGGACGTACCGCAACACTAATATGTACGTCCGCGACGGATAAACATCAGTCAATTTTAACTTAAAGATAAAGGTTCTGATAATTTTCTCTGTGTGTTTTCTTTAGGTTTGTCCCTCTTACAAACAAAACAATATTAGTTTTCATTACAGACCTGAACACTTCAGAGAACTTTTGATAGGAATACAGGTGTACTGAAAAAATCACTTTCTCTGCGTACGTCCGCGACGGAGGGTTTTCACGCCATATCTCATTAACCGAAAATGGTACAGCAAAGGAATTTTCAGGTTTTATACTCCTACTAGAGATACTTGAAACCCAGGTGTTAATAATCAAGCAACTGGTATAGTTTAGATTTTGCAAGCCCTCAAAGTGTCTGAAATGTACGTCCGTAACTACGGAACTGCCCATAAACAAAGCTTCAGTCATTGTTTGTGTGATACGGATTTCATCTCAATGTTCTTCCCTTTTTGAGCCCGTAACTCCCAGTATGAATCAACGCGCATTAGTTTTAGCATATACCAAACAGATTTTTCAGAAAACTTTCCCAATCAATAAAGTCTTATCTCAAGAATTAATGAACCAATACTAGGCATGTTTGTACTTAATTTAATGCATTTATCATGGTGATTCTAAATATGGTGATGAAATTCAATAATTTTGACATTCTTGAAACATTTTGTGAACTTTTGGCACTGTCGTCTGCAGACGACTGCTACATAGAAAGAGTGTATGCATTACAAGCATCTAATGATGGTCATGACTTTATTCTCTCAGAGACTTGATGATACATGTTGGCAGCCTTTCAATAAACTATTTCCAAAATTGATAATACAATTTTTTCTTTTTTAGAAATATGCAGTAAATCCAAGGTGCATTTTTGACACATTATTGATGCTGATCATAATCGCTACAGAATAAGATAAACAAAAATGTTTGGAGGGTCGGTAGGTCGATCCTTTTTTTTTAGGGCATTTCTTTTTCTTTATTTTTTTAGGACGTTTATTTTTTTATTTTTAGGGCGTGACGGTAATGGCTTTTTTTAATATGATTTTTTTTAAATACAAATTTCAATGCTGTTTATCGCCTCGTGACATGTGGTGTTTATATTTTAACTGGGAAAGAAGACGTTGGGAGAAAATATTTATGTGTTGAGAAAAGAAGAAAAAAATTTAAATAAAAATAAAAAAGGGATGGTGAATTTCGCGATTTTTGGGTCGGTCGTGGGGGGCAACCAAACATCTTTTTTTGGCCTAATAATAATAACTTGGGTCAAAATGAGATTATATCAACATAAGCAAAGAGTTCAAATATGTTATTGGCTCCCATAAACCTCATTAAAAATACCAAGATTCTAGTTATTTGTTTGGTTAAGGCCTAAAAAAAAGAGTTTGATTGGCCTAACATGACAAAAACGATGGGGGACTTAAAATAGCCGAAAATGAAAGCAAACAGTCAGAAACTTTAAAATACTTTGTTCAATTTTTATATCTTTTTTTTTTTTTTTTTTTACTTATTTTTTATTTCTCCCTCAAAATAATAACAAATATTCAGGGTCGGCGATGTATTTAGGGTCGGTCGAGTTAGGCCAATCAAACTTCTTCTTTTTTAGGCCTAATTGAAGTGCATTACTCATCTCATTTTATAGCATGACTGCAACAGACCTATAGTGAGTTAGGTTTTAAAGACAGGTATTCATAATATAGGTAAGGAGTTCAACAGGTTCGTGGTCGGACAGCTTTAAACTTGTCCGATTGCAAAACCAGGGGTAGAATTTCGGCACGAATCCACGAATCGATTCACGTAAAATCAAAAATCCTTTTTTTCTTCTTCTAAGTCCAAAACAGGACCTTAGATGACTGGTATTTGACCCTTAATCAACAAACATGCCGAATTTGGAAGTTGCGCTAGCTTATAGCCTTATTCTTAATACTATTTTCATTAATTTTGCAATAATCCATGGATTCTCAAAATTGTTGAGAATCCATGGATTCTCGCAAAATCCTTCCGCGAGAATCCTAACGAATTCTCGCGGTTGTTTACAAAATTCTACCCCTGGAACCTGTTAAACTCTTTACATATGCAGAAGACCTACTCCTTTTATTTGGGTTATACTTGGCCATGTAGCCACCCTAGATAAAGCAAATGATTGTGACGATTTCCTGACGGAAATAATAGGCAACAGCACTTTGATCTTGATGAAAAGGAGCTAAATGCTGAATATTATTATTATATTATTATCATAAGCGCCGAGGTGATCTTGAAACTATCGTATATCATTGCTTGGATGTAACAATAGTCGCCGGCAGAGAAGCTCAGCCCTGGCCGTCGCGTGTGTGCTAAATAATGGCCATGTGTAATGCTGTAATATTCTTGGCGTTATAGATACAATCTGGCCTATCGGATGTGCATGTTAGTCGGCTGTAATTTGTGCTATTCTATCCCACCAATGGGAACTGCACTTCCGACTGTAGGGGGTATAGTATCATATTCAAAATAACCTTCAGCCTAAACCATCTATAGTCTACAGACTGTAACAAGAAAATATACAATTTTAAAAACTTAGTAAAAATATAGTTCATGTGTCGTGTTACCAGTAAATACAATTCCTTTCGCTTAAAATATCAATTTTGTTTCGTTCAAATTGGTGGTATAATAACGGAGATGTGGCCAGTAGTCTAGAGTAGTCGCAAAACCACTTTGACCAATTTTTGTCTTAAATGCGACAAAATCAATAGCAAACTGGAATGAATGGGTCACACCTTAAACATAGCAGTTGGCCCCTGTTCAGGGGTTGACAATGTTGCATTTCAAAAGGTTTGGTATTTAAACATGATGAAATAATAAATACTTATTTCTAAAAAGAAAAAAGGGAAAAACAACAACATAATTTTATATTTTTCTCTCTCATAAGCCGTGCATGATGATACAAAGCCAATCAATTAATTTACTACTACAAACAAACCTTTTAGTGCTCAGAAAACCTTTGTTTAAAAAATGGGTAAACTTTTAAATGAAAGCAATAATAGACCCTAACAAAATTGCTTTTGGTAACCAATAATATTTTCAATTTTGCACTAGGAAATAGTACGACACTGGAAGGAGCTAATAAGTGCTCCTCTGTTTATGTAGTATTAGTATTATACTCACCTCTATAGTTTGGAAAACGCTTGCAATATTCTCCTTAAGATGAATTGCTGCCTAAAAATATGCCTTTATTAAAATTTACATAATATTTAATTAAGAAAAAATCTCCTTCGGACACCTATACCTAAGCTTAGGGGTTTCCCGTGTTCACGGTATTCATGCCGCAATTCACGGTATTCATGCTAAAATCATCAAAATCGCGGAATTTGTAAACAGTACCGTAAAATCGCGGAATTGTTATTTCAGCCGCGATAATTGTCCGACAAGCCGATTTTACAGTTTTATTTAATAGCAAAAAATCAATTTTCCGAATTCAAATATTTCCTTTCAAGACGATATCGACGCACAATGTACTGTGCATTCAACTCTAGGCCTACTTGACACGACTGATTGAAGTTCAATTGTATAATATCGAATTTATTTGAATGAGATAAACAAAAGACCGTCTTCTTCTAAAGAAATATAGGTAGGCCTACTTCAAACTAAATTCAAAAGAACGAAGAGATTGTTTACAAACGCCACCCCCTTCAGAAAGGTTGTTAGTTGATAAAAAGTTAATCCAGGGCGTTCAATGGGTGATTATTCATTCATATCGATTGCATACAATTACTGTTGTAAAGAAAATACGGTACCGAAAATACTACACCCCGGGAAATACACGCACGTGCTAAGAGTAGTATTAAATCATGATCGACGCCATTGTAGACAACAGCAACATTGACATGTGATGATGAATAAATTACAATAGTAATGTTGTAAATAGATCGGAGTTCTCCGATTGGTTGAGATAAGGTTTGCCGACAACAGCAAACAAAATTCATTGATGAAAATAAATCACGTGATGATGAATAAATTACAATAATAATGTTGTAAATAGATCGGGGTACTCCGATTGGTTGAGATGAGGTTTGTGTACGTGCGACTATAAATGTTTTCAGGTCACGTCATGACCTCTCGCAAGGAAAAACAAAATAATAATTTACATACAGTAACTTAAAAAACGTAGTATGAAAAGTATTAAAAACATGTTTATTGGGCTATTATTTGTACAAATGGTTGCGCAAAACAGCTTTATTATTAATATTAACATCGTACCAAACATTTTGTTTGCATTTAGTACGAAAAATAGAGATTTTATTACTACTTTCATGCGAAATTTCTAACAACACGTGTGTCATTAACGCAGCTACGGGCTGTCTTTAGTCACTGGCAAAAAAATGAGGAAGAAAGGCCGCCTAGGCCGCCGGGAATTGGTAATTGTTTCGAATGCCTAAAAATACGACCGCCGCTCCGTAAATCAAGGAATTTCAGCGCGGTTTTTTCTTGAAATCTCAATAAACACGGTAAATCGCGGTTTTCACAAAAATTGCCCACGGTTTTCACCTAAAAAATTCACGGGAAATCCCTAAGCTTACCTATACCTCGATAATCGGCCTTAATCGGGCTACATATCCCCACTTTCGCAACACGGAAGTAGCCCAAACTGGCAACACCGTTTACCCAGAATGCATCCTCTTTTACCCTTTGATTCTTTTCTTAGAGAAATAAATGCAATTGTATGTAGGTTTTTTTGTTACAGTTGTTCTGTACATTAGTTTGTACAGTATATCCCAATTAGACTTACAGGTAGCATAGCCTCAGCCCACTCCCCATGTCCGCGTTGCAACGCCTTCATTCTTTCCAGTTCGCTACACACTTGCACCAAATCTCCGACTTGAAACGGGGATGCGATGGTAGCTTCGTTACCGCCCGATGCACTGCTGGCGCTGGATGGATTGGCCTTGGTTAACACGGCTGGGTTAAACGTCCACCTGTTGATGATTGTAACATTCAAAAGAAATGTGACCATATAAAGAGCAATGCGGTAAATAGGCAATACCGTATTATCCCTATTAAGCGCCCAGAACCTTATAAGCGCCCACCCCTGTTTTTCTCAATGACTAGCTACCAACAAACAATCCCTTATAAACGCCCACCTTTTCAAATGGTTAGCATCCTCAAATGACCACTTGTACATATATATTTCATTTAGTACATGAAATGGTCAGCCTCCTCAAACGACCAATTGTAAATTTTCGTAAGTACGTCAAGTGGTTAGCCTTCTCAAATTTCCACTTGTACATTGTATTTAGTACATCAAATGGTCAGCAACTTCAAATGACCATCATCTTCAAATGACCACTTGTACATAATTAGCGCCCACCCAAAATGACTTTGCTAACCGCCCTGGGCGCTTAACAGGGATAATACGGTACATTCATTAATTTTTCTCACTTACTAAATTGGCAAATAAATCTTAACATTTTGAACAAAGTAGATGTTACAAAGATGAAAACAAATATAGAACTGTCAAGCTTTCATTAGAATCAGCTCTGAATTCTTAATGACAAATGAAAAAAGATTTAACTATTTGAACTGCTCTTCATCTATAGATAATAACCAATTTGGAAAAGTAGGCTGCTTTGGGTTTTAAAGGTGTATCTCTCACCCTTCCTGATATCCAGCTTGTTATTATAACCAAACGGATTCTGTTACCATTTGGTAATGCTACTCCTGCATCATCTAGTCTCACACCCAGCCCACTAGTAAGAATACCCTGCTTTCTATTATAACCCAACTGTGGGGCTACAGGGAGTCTGTTATCAATCGGGTGAGTATGTGTGCTGGTTCCCTGCATCAACGGCCTCAACATGAGACATGGCAGCGCAATAATGCATTTGGTATTCAATGCATTATCCTAACCCTACTTGCTACCTGTTACCACTCGGGTATGATACTACCACATCATTCAATCTCATATCCAGCTTTCATTTCCTAGCTCACTATTAAAACCATCCTACTTGTTATTATATCCCTACTGTACCTGTTACCACTCGGGTATGATACTACCACATCATTCAATCTCATATCCAGCTTACATTTCCTAGCTCACTATTAAAACCATCCTACTTGTTATTATATCCCTACTGTACCTGTTACCACTCGGGTGTGATACTACCACATCATTCAATCTCATACCCAGCTTTCATTTCCTAGCTCACTATTAAAACCATCCTACTTGTTATTATATCCCTACTGTACCTGTTACCACGCGGGTGTGATACTACCACATCATTCAATCTCATACCCAGCTTACATTCCCTAGCTCACTATTAAAACCATCCTACTTGTTATTATATCCCTACTGTACCTGTTACCACTCGGGTATGATACTACCACATCATTCAATCTCATACCCAGCTTACAATTCCTAGCTCACTATTAAAACCATCCTACTTGTTATTATATCCCTACTGTACCTGTTACCACTCGGGTATGATACTACCACATCATTCAATCTCATATCCAGCTTTCATTTCCTAGCTCACTATTAAAACCATCCTACTTGTTATTATATCCCTACTGTACCTGTTACCACTCGGGTATGATACTACCACATCATTCAATCTCATACCCAGCTTACATTGTCCTAGCTCACTATTAAAACATCCTACTTGTTATTATATCCCTACTGTACCTGTTACCACTCGGGTATGATACTACCACATCATTCAATCTCATATCCAGCTTACATTTCCTAGCTCACTATTAAAACATCCTACTTGTTATTATATCCCTACTGTACCTGTTACCACTCGGGTATGACACTACCACATCATGATCCTCGTCGATTCCAACAACAGTTCCAGTAGCTCCAAGCGTCTATAAAATATCAACAGTTTTAAGATTTAAGTTACATACTCATTTTATATAATGCCCAATACTGGAGCAATATTAATCTTGACAGTACACATGTATTTCTCCACTCTTACTAACAAAGACTCAGGGGTAGATTCGCGCAAAATCACTGGATTCGCGCAAAACAAAAAACAAAACAAAAAAAAGGGGTTTTTTTGTTTTTTTAAACTTTTTTTCTTCTTTTTCTAAGTCCAAAACAGGACCTTAGATGACTGGTATTTGACCCTTAGTCAACAAACATGCCGAATTCGGAGTTGTGCAAGCTTAATAGCCTTATTCTTGATATTATTTTCATTATAATTTCGCAATAATCCATGGATTCTCAAAATTGGCGAGAATCCATGGATTCTCGCAAAATCCTTCCGCGAGAATCCTAACGGAATTGCGCGGTTGGTTACGAAATTCTACCCCTGAAGACTAAGGAGGTACTTTCAGGTAGTAGGTTAATGGGAGGTGTTGTTCAGCTTATTTATCCCACATTCAACAACTCCCCCATACCTTAAGTACAGTAACAAAGCGTTGTTGATTAGAGATAAACTCACTGTTCATATGCAAATTACTAGGATAGCGAACCTTATTTGGAAACCGCAAAATTGTAAACTAACAAAAATGTTCGCAAAATTTGTTCCATTTTTTTCGGCGTATAAATGCATTTCGCCATGCAATCCTTAAAGTTAGCAAATAGCTTTATATACCGAAATGTAGCTATACCCCTGAGGAAAATATTTTTGGCGAGGGCCATATGTAAAGGTTCACTTCTAAAGCCACAATTTTAACCGAACCGTCGCTACCTGAGCACAAGAGAATCGCAGTTTTTGCATCATCGCGGCGAAATGTGTTCGCTTTGATCTACAGGACCGTACCACTATTGAAACGGATGGTGTGTTTTGAATTTATACAAATATTCCATAAACATGTATCGAAATGTGTTGTGTAAATTAAACGCATTCTTGATTTAATTTTTCTGTGAATGTTAAAGGTGGTGTGTGAATAAAATGCTATTTACAAAATATTTTTAATTTCACAATTACTTGCGAAATAATTTGTCTTCTCTCATGTTTACCTTTTGTAACCCAGCCCATTCTGAAGTTACATCGCCCATTTACGGGGAACGGACGATGTCCAAATAAGGGCCTAATTATAATAAACGTAAACTTTTTTTTCTCGATTTTTAAAGAGCAGCTATTTTTTTATGTCAAATTAAGCCTATTAAAACAAGTTTTGTACTTGTTTTCATTGATTATCCACAACAATATTCACATTTGAATGATGTAAATATGTTTGGTCGTTGTTGAACGGGGTTCAACAAGGTCTTCGTCGTTGTTTATCTTGAATCGACAACGGTAAGACGGGTTTATTTTGCGAGGGCAGCTAAAGCTGCCCTCGCAAAATAAACCCGTCTTACCGTTGTCGATTCAAGATAAACAACTCCGAAACCTTATTGAACCCCTAAATATTATTTCAATCGCAGGTCATGGAGATTTTGAATTACTCAAGTGGACTATGAAACACACATCGCTCTCAGCTACTTGACGGATTGAAAGACCAGTCGCACACAAGTTGGATTGCAGTTAACACTTTCCACGCGGCTATTATTTTTACCATACACAAAACAGATTTTTCAGAAACCTTTCACAATTTTCAAAGTCTATCTCAAGGATTACTGACTCAATACTAGGCATGTTTGTACTTATGTCAATGCATTTCTCATGGTGATTCTGAATATGTTAATGAAATTCAATAATTTTGTCATATTTTTTAAACATTTTGTGACATTTTAGAATGTCGTCTGCAGCCGCCTGCCGCGTGGAAAGTGTTAACTGACAACGATTCATGCTTAAGGATCTGTTGCGACCCATCTCTACTTTTGTTTGGCAAGTCCCTGCAGACTAAAATGGAAACATTTGAAGAACAAATGATGTCAAACTTGTCATTGGGAATGACCAGGATCGCAAAGCGACCTTATTACGTAATACCCATTAGTATAAATGTACATAAACAGGCTGGAGTCGACCTCCGGAGCGGTCAACACCAGCCATTGGTCACAGTTTTAGCACAGGGACCTGTTTATGAATATTTAGAGCTTGGCATACCAATTGGTCCCTGTTCTCCTTGTCAAGAACTCTGGTTTTATCTCCATCTTGTGGTGGTCCTTCGGGGGCAGAAAAATGACTGGATCTTTCAAACCATTTTGATACCAGCCAGTCGGGTTAGAAGCTTCTAAATGTTACGAGCCTGACAAGAAATTGACCTGCTCAATTTGTTTTACGATTCACAAGTAGATTAAAGAAGCTTCTTCTATCAGAGTTAAATCTTTTGAGTTTGAAAAAAAAAGGTACCTATAAGTCGAGGAACGTACTTTGTGTTTGTAATCACCTGCTGCCAAATGTATCCGCCATGGGCAGGATGGCATGCACCAAACCCAGCCCTGGGCAGAAACCACCATAACATCATTGGAACTCTTCTGATATGGATGTGCACCACTCATGAACACATTCTCATGTAATAAACATACTTTTTAATTCATTCTACCGGCACATATCAAATAAAAGATCTGATAAATTGAATGAACTTACCTCAAACATGCCATCTGTCCATCCACCATGACCATGCTGTAGTGACTGCACTATTTCTAGATCTAGATCCACATTGACCTGATCTCCCAAGGCAAACATTCCATGGACACCACGACTGCCAGGCCCTTGCTCGCCTGATAGGCAGGAATACAAAAATAGACATGGAATTCAAGTGAATAGTAATTCTCACATTTAATTGTTAATAAGCACAACTCTAGTAGTAGTACACACCCTAAATATTAACCCCCTGAGCAATACCTGCCTATTAAATGGTGTATGATTGGTTAATTGTAAGTTATACTCATTTGAATAACCAATTAAAATACTGCTTTCACTCCAATCTTTATCAGGGATAAAATTGTTCTAACAATGTCTCTGATTGGTGCAACAAATGTTGTATCCATCTTTCTGACCACAGGCTGAAAAAGTAGGCAATACGGAAAGCTCCTTGCAGGGAAATTTGAGCATTTGGAGGGATATTTTGGCATTTGGAGGGAAATGTTACTCTTTCATTAAGAAATGCATTCCATTTTGGAGGGAAATTTGGAATCGCTTGCCGGGAAAAAAACATTTTTTCAGGCCATGTATTCTGACTAATCGGCAGGTAGTTCTCATGGGAGTTAAGGAAACGTTCAAATGGATATTCTGAAGAAAATTCATTGTTCAACTCTGTAATTGAGCAAGAATATCAAGGAATCCATTCTCACAATGAGTGTACTCAACAACAACATTTTGAGACTCTAATTGTATTCTCATAAACTTCTTACCTATGTAGTCATTCGGAAAGAAATTAGTGGATTCTTGTCAAATTCAACAATAGAGTCATGAGATTACATACATAAATACATACAAGATTTTATAAAGCGCTATTTCATTTAGATCACGGTGCTGGCAGCAAACAAACAAACAAACAAACAAACAAACAAAAAGTACAATCAAAACAGCTTACTCCTAAACCTTTCTACTTGTATTTGTTCAAGTTTTCTTCATCTGAATTATTTTGGCGGACAATTCTACACTTTATTACTGTGTTCTTGTTTTTTTCTCTCTTCGTTTATATGGGTACTAGTATTGCTATCGGTTTTATCTTTGGAGCTCTCATGTCAGATTCCTTTTTGAGATTGCAGCAATTTCTAACAGTGTTCAATCATAAATTGTACACTTCCACTCTGCTGACTAAATGAATTAACTAAATACTTTCCACAAGGCTATTAATTATTACCACATCCAAAACAGTTTTTCAAAAACCTTTCCCAACTTTCAAGGCCTATCTCAAGGATTACTGAACCAATACTAGGCATGTTTGTACTTATTTCAATGCATTTCTCATGGTGATTCTAAATATGGTAATGAAATTCAATACTTTTGACATTTTTTGAAACATTTTGTGAAATTTTAGAATGTCGTCTGCAGACGCCTGCCGCGTGGAAAAGTATTAAGATTATCACCAGATTAGTTTGATCCCCAATAGACACATGTGTACTTACCCAGACATGGCAGATGATCTCTGTAAAATGTGCCACCCTTGGAATCACTCACTACTTTTAGATCAGACTGAAATAAATAAGAGACGGATAAAATGATTTTAGTGTCATGGAATTGGTAAATTTCAAGTAATTTGAGTGCAGATATGTAAAGACTTATGTATTTTGATGATCTTAATAACTTACAATTCATGAAAAAGGTTAATATACTTTACTCAATACATGCATGTAGACCTTTTTTTGATGGTGAGCATACAGTGGCGGCACTACAGGGGGGCATTCTCCCCCCCCCCAAAAAAAAAAAAATGTTTGCCCCTCAAAAAAAAAATCAATTTAGTTAGTAAAAATTAGAAAAGAATAGACAATTTTAGCATAAAAAGGCTTCTTTTTCCCGCACTGTGTGCACATTTTCTTACTTAATTAGGTTAAATTAAACCAAATGTTGACAATTTTAGCATAAAACAGCTCAATTTGAGCGCAAGTGCGCATTTATACCAAATTATTTAGTATTAGACCAAATTTGACAATATTTATAGCGTAAAATGGCACAAAAAATGTGCGCGACCCTTAACAAAATTCTTGCCCCCCTTTCCCCCCCCCACCCCACAAATTACCTAAATACACTGCCCGGTATCTTTATTTTTAGGATAATCTGACCCCCCCCCCCCCCCCCCGCCCCCCAACAAATTGAAACTGCCTCACCCACATGGTTGGTATATTCAGCAACTTTTATGTCACTTATGAAACTGCTTCATTTTTCATAAATCGATCAATCTTGGTCAATCAATGTTTAGTCTTTTAAAGCAATCGGGTATCACAGTATACATAGTTAGGCCAAAAAACAAAACAAAAGT
This sequence comes from Ophiura sarsii, assembly GCA_035610835.1. Lineage (NCBI taxonomy): Eukaryota > Metazoa > Echinodermata > Ophiuroidea > Amphilepidida > Ophiuridae > Ophiura > Ophiura sarsii. The sequence continues at coordinate 44,454,288 of CM069453.1, forward strand.
TGACTTGCCCTTTCAGGGTCAAAGTCAGGGTCGGACGGTCAAAAAAATAATAATAATAATTAATTAATTTTTGAAAATTTACTGCACAAAAAAACACGTTTTAAAGAAGAGAAAAAAAAATGATTTTTTTGTTTTGATTTTTTTGTTTTGATTTTTAAACAAGCAGATACTACTCAAAAACATGTTTTCATCTTTCTTTATTGTTATGTGCTTCTTTCAATTTTTTGTTTGTCCAAAAAACAAAAAACAAATAGCGACCCTAGATTTCCGAAAATTCGGGTCGGTCGGAAAGGGCAAGTCAACTTTTTGTTTGTTTTCCTTAATAATAGGAGTGGGTTTTAAATGGGGGCATTTTTTGTTTTGCTCAAGGAACAGCTGTTTGTATTCCATTTGACCTATCTCAAAATGACATGACAAAATGTTCAGTCAGGGGGAATACTGCAGCGTCCTTGAATAATGAATTTATATTCATTAAGACACCAAAATCACAGCAAACATGCCAGAAAATGAGTAATATGAAGGATTTTCTACTCAAACCACTCCAGCCACATAAATAAGGTGTGGTGACACAAGAGGGCGCTGCACAATTTGTTCTCAGACCCCATGCCTTAAATATTGTCATTTCATGTTGAGATAGGTGAAATGGAATTCAAAAACCTGTTCCCTAGAAAAACAACACTAAAGCATTTTTGACCTCTGTATCGCCTAGGCCTACTCCTTAATTACTAACTTTTCCCCAAAGATCTAAATCAATAATGTTATCATTGATGACCCTTTTAACACCAGAAAACTTTCTTTTGTAGTCTTTGGTGTAGACTCACCATCCCTTCATATCCAACACGATACAGATTCTTAGCCCCATTATCCCACAGCACATAGGCAGCACTCCGTGGACTAGTAGCGCTCCAATCCTGTATCTCCGTCACTTTTCCTCGCCTTCCGTTTCCACCATCCTGGTCCTCCCATTCCCAGTCTACTCCTCTAACAACACGGGCGCCAGGAAATATACCGCGGGCCATTATCTTCTTGCTTTTGCGACGTGGTTCCAGAGCAACCCTGAAGAAATAGACAATTAAAAGATGTAAAATGTTCATCTTATAAATTACTGTAATACCAATCAATGTACCAACTTTCTTGATGAATCCTTAAATGAGTACAACTAAATTAGACTTAGAGATAAATAGCTTTTCCACACAACCTTGATTGTTATTATTTAAGCCTACACTAAGATGCACCATTGTATGCGGAGCAGTAGGGTTTATATTAAATCTTCTTTCTCTTTATTTCAAATCTATGATCAGTATTATAATTATCGTGCAATTAATATTTTTTGCAACAACAATTTAAAACATTTTTGCTTGTTTTTTAAATTCATTTATTTATAAATACACAAAATTAACAATTAGCCTGTTCTTAATTTTGCGCTAGCTCAGAAGTGCTTGAAAAGCACAAAAATGAATGTACCTTGCAAAAATTTTAATATTTTATTACAGTTAGACTCTAACTATACTATACTATACTATACTATACTATACTATACTATACTATACTATACTATACTATACTATACTATACCTGATATTATTAGCTGCCCTCCGATTACTCTTAAAGGTAAATAGGGGGATATTATGTCATTCATCAAACTTGTGCACTGAGGCAACGAAAAAAAGAAACCCTGCTGTGCTGTACGAGCAAACAGACCTCTCTGGTTGGGTCAGTCGGTTAGGGATTTTCTTTTTAATTGTTTAAATTATTTTCCCTTGAAAATGACTGTAAAAATCATCAACAAATCTGTAAAACTAAAAGTTCAACAAATTCTGCAAACATTTTGCCTTTTTTGACAAGCAAAAAACAAAAAAATTGGGGTCGGTAATCATTTGCACTTGAAAACAATTTCCACCAATTTCAAAACAAATGGGTCAGTCGGGGTTCGTACAACAGGGTTCTTTTTTACGTCACCTGAATGGAAATATTGACACTAATGACCGATGTCTGTTTTTTGCTTTCCAAAGTCATTCATTGGTTGCCGAACAAAATCTCACCTCTCACTGTTGGGTGTATTTATGCGGTAAAACCGATGTCTCAAGTGATGCTTGTCACCATGATACAAGCCGAGCACAAATCGTAATTGGGACATTCTGCGCACTTCCACCGTATCCCGTAGATAGGTTGCATGCGGCAGGTGTCGCACATAGTGCCATCGTGTTTAACACCTGAGGAGATAACAAAATATAATATCAAATAACGTGATAAGATTAGTATTCTAATACATGTGCCCATAGAATTTTATTTTACATATTTCTAGCCAATTAACACTATAGGAAAATTAATAATGAACGAACATCACGAACACGAACGCAGTACAAAGATGAACGCGCTCGAAATTATCACGCGAATGGTTTTGCGCGCTTCACGCAATGTATGCGATACGCTGCTTAGTTGTGTTCGTTCAATTATTAATTTACCTATAGGCATCATCAGGCATGGCAAAATCACCTTTGGCCACTATTCCATGAGTGGAGAACTCTGTTTTTATTAATCCATTGACATTCATTCATTGAGCAATTGAGCATAAGGCTAGTATAATGTAATTTCCAGTTTCCCGTTTCCCTACCGACCAACTTTTCAGTTTTACCAAAACTTTCATTATTTTGTGCAAAATCATGAAATTACATTTTCTGACAAACTTATATAAAAATCAAACTTTTAGTGGCTCAAAATACCAGGCATATCTTCCTGTTGATTTTAAGGGATTTTTATGGCAGTGGTGTCATGGTATATGGTTGATAATGAAATTGTTTGCATTACCTACTCAGATTTCAGATGTAATTGACGTTGCAAGATTTCAGACAGATTTGTTGACATTTTCAATAACACATCTACAAATGCTTCCTAATTGTTTTTCAAAGTGTTAATTAAGGTGTAATATATACAAATCAATAGGTAGTTAGTACTTAGTTAACACCCCTTTCAGATGTAATAATGAAATTGAGTGAAATAATGAATAATGAATAATGAAATAGACACCTACCCACTCTTTTAAAATATGAAACGGGAAACTGGGAATCATATTTCATTAGCCTAACCAAAAACGTGTCACTAAAATCAGATCTTCAGATATCTATAACATGGATTGATAATTAACATTCCATAGCCACTCTATCATCATGAGATTCGCTATCTTGTCGTTCATTCAATTTTTGTTGTTTTTTAACATAAAAAACCTGGCAATTGATGTGTGGTTTTATAGGTCAAAACTAGCTCTAACAATGTGTGCGTCATTATCATTTTTTTATTTTTCAGTAAATGACAGTCATCTGCAAATAAATCTCACTGTAGATTGGAAGGAATGGTGGCTCTTAAAGTTTTAAATTTAGTTTTAGTTATAGGCTACTTCTTAATAGTACAGGAAACCCATGGCCATACGTTGGTGTGGTGTTTTTTTGTTTTTTTCCCTACCAACGTATGGGGAAATTGTATTCCGAGAAACTGTCAATTTCATTTGCTGTATGAAGTGAATGGAGTGCATCTCAAATGATTTGCGCGGTGAATTTAGTCTCATTCCCATCGCCAACATCTTATACGCACATCACTTTTTTACGAACTTACGAATGTATTGAAACGAGTCTATTATAATAAAACATGGCGCCGATTTCGATAAACATCGCGAGTGCCGTTAAAGTGAATTGGCTTAGAATTTCACCTCAAATTTCAAGGGAATATTGCATTTGTACAAAATATTAAACGAATGGCAAGATAGATGAGAAAGAGTAGATAAGAACAAGCACAAAGAAGTGTGTTTTTGAGCTCTGGTAAGCGATACAGAAATTAACACGAAAATCATATTTAGAAGGAGTCATACTTAGGATGGGGACAGATAGTGAAACATGCAAAATACCCTATGATGAATAATACCAACTGATGACAAATATCACTAAGTATGATTTGTTGTACTACTAGGCAGTAGGCTACTTCTCAGTCCATCGTCATCGATCATGAAAGTGAAACCATTATTTACCATTTTATGATTTTTATCCTATTCTAATTTGTAAAATGGCAATGACAATATAACTATTACTTATGTACCTGTAGCAGCGCTGTCAAATATCCTCAAGTCGTAGGCTCCGGCACATCGATAGTTAGCCGCCGTGCCATTATCCCATACCACAACAACTTCTTCAGGCGATTCGAAACTTCGTACAGTTCCTATGTGACCATCACCACCGTCCTGTTTACCCCACTTCCAATCGGGACCACGGGCAACTCGGGCCCCTACGCCCTCCATCATATTCATCCTAACATTACGGGTCTGTCTGCTATCCATGTTTAATGGTTGCATTGAAACGTACTTTGTTACATTTCGATAATGTAAAGCACTAAAAAGTAAGACCTAAAATTTCTGAATGAATTCTTCTGGTGTTGGTTTGACCTCGATTGACCTTTTGTCAATGAAACAGGAGCGTTTCTAGATAGTTTTTGATTGACAGGACGATTGATGAAAATTGGTTTCGGAGCAGCTATTGATGGAATTTTAAATGCCCATCCACTGTGATAGCTTGTGATGTGGGGAAACTTTCAATGGCTTAAAAAGGTTGATTCGGCGCACATATCGTGGGGGGGGGGGGGGGGGGGGGGGGGGGGGGGGGGGGGGGAGGAAAGGAAAGAATTTCAAAGAAACAAAAGAAGTAGGAAAAGGTGAGCGATAGAAAAAGAAAAGAAAGAGCAAATAGAAAGGAAGGAAAGAAATGAAAAAGAACAAACCAAAACGAAAAAGGGGACTAAGAAAAAGTCTAAAAAAACTACTACTAGATCAATATTTCCCTCTGAAAACTAAGTTTTTAAACCCAAAACCACTTGAACCGACAAACTAATTTTTTGTAAAACGATACAAAGATTTTCAAATTAATTTTTCAATCACTAAGAAAAGAACTTAAATTGTCAGTGTGATTTGACTCATTTGATTGAGCATGCAGATTATCACGATTTCATCCCATTCTCCAGATTTTTTAGTAGTTTTGGAGTTTTTCACATAATCACAATGGTTATCGTTTTGCAGTCTTCCGTGGTGGGGCTATGTTTGTTTGTTTGTTTGTTTGTTTACACGGTCGGTCCGTACAGACACACGCTTGGGTCCTGAAGGGACCAGACTCAAGCAAATTACGCCAGTATGTGCTCAAACTTGGTAGCATTTGCATATATAATATGGACATACATGGCACTATAATTTGCCATCTCTATTCACGGTGTAGGCTCTTCGTATTCAGAGGGGTAACACATGATCGTTCCAGGATCTTGAAATACCCCCCTATTTGACGGCGTTTCGCGGACAATTGGGCTAGTGACCCCCTTTTTCGCACAAAACGCGGACATTTGACTTAAAATAACCACCCCTTTTCACTATTTCAAGGACACTTCCTAAATAGGCCCCTTTTGCGCAAAAATGAGGACACATCTGGTTAAAAATACCCCTTTTTCCTATTTGCGAGACAATTTGATATTACATAATACTCAGTCTAATATGTATTCTTCTTCGCGGACATAGCCGGCTAGCCTCTGAGCATTCTACTTTTTTAACTGTATGGACTCATACTTTTGTATCGTCGCTCCGTATATAGGACTTCAAGCAGTGGCGTACCGACAGGGGGGCAAGTTGCCCCCCCCCCCCCCCCCCCCCTGGCTCCAAATACCGGGACGCTTAATTCGCAATGAGGGACGCTAAATTCGCATAAGGAAAAAAAATAGGGCCTAGGCCGAAAACACTGAGGATTGGGCATTATTTGTTGACTGTTGTGCTTTTTGGACTGTGAAATTTTGTGACCGTGCGAATTTTTTTGACCCCCCCCCCCCCCCCCCCACTTACGTGAAATTCACGAGGTGACTGACTGGGACATAATTTGGGGCAACCTTTTACGAAAATATACGCCACCGTGTCGGGACATATACTTCTGCCCCCCCCCCTCCCCCCCCCCCCCCCCCCCCTGGCTCACATGCCGCGGTACGCGCCTGACTTCAAGGACCCTTCAACAGCACGTCTGCAGTTGAAGGGGTGCGTCTGAAATAAGAGGCGGGATCTCCACAATACTACTACTAGGCCTAGACTCGATCATCCAGTCTTCCCAATTTTCCACACGGCCCCTCCGAAGGTGCTCAATTTTTTAGCGGCCATATAGAGGGACGCGGGTACCCAGTCTACTACTAGGCCTACTGGTGGTACCATATTAAGCGGATACCTAATTCCCCGAGTAATTTGTGGTGCAATAAACATTAGTGTGTTTACCAAATTGCCTTGTATACAAACATTGATTTTTTGGTTGGAGAGAGAATAAGAAGATTTGTTGGTTGGAGTGATTTAAAGAGAAGAAGATGAATGTTTACACATTTAGGATAGTTTTTGTACACATTGGGCTCGTCCACCCTATTTTTTTTACTTCCGCATCAAAGACCGCCCCCCCCCCCCCCCGGGTTTCCCCAATAACCCTAGATAGTGTGATGGGATCGAGAAATACGTCCGACACCGGGTGCAATACGGTACCCATTTAGGCCGACTGAAATAGTGAGGGCGCTATATAGCTTCACCGTAATTTAACCTGATCCCCTAGGGGGGGGGGGGGGCTGGGGTACCGCGCCATTTTGCAATATTTTGCGAAATCGATCGTGGTTATCACGTGATACGTATCGTGGAAAAATAATGTACACTGTTTTAACGAAATGCACTGTGGGATTGTGTTACCAGCCTAAAATTATAGAGGTCGCAAACCCGGTCGCAAACTTGCTTATATTGAGCCTAGCTATAACAAGCTAAAAGTGACATCTCTGAATGTATTACCAAAGTGTGAAATTGTTGGACACACTGGTAAAATGGTTTTACAACAAGTTTTGCTATCACTATCAAACTGAACTCAAGTTAAATCACTCTATATCGAGCAATAATATAATTGTTTACGCATTTTAATTGTTTAGACAAAGTTAAATAAATCAAGGATACATTTAGGCCTATGATAGATAAATAAATAAAAAGAAAACTATAAACGCATGGGCGGCATTTATAATTGATAAAAATTGACATAACAATGATGTTACATTAATATACCATCAAGTTTAAAAAATAGAAAAATAATGGGAATATTCGAACCCGTGATTTCCGATTGCCAACGACATGGCCAACCTACGTACGCCACAGAGATTTACGACTGTAATTGTGATAGTTTTATTATTTAACCATGTCCATTTATTTATAACGAACGGATTTTTATTGTGCCATTTTCGCCAAATGTGTGTGTTGCTCTCGCACAAAATGTGTTTGTAATTTGATTATAATTCTTATTTTTAAAAGAACGGTAATTTTTTTGACATTTTCGAGAGAAAAAAATGGCGTAACCCTGCTCCGGTAAACGCCAGCAGTGTGGTGTCCACGTGGGCAAGCATACAGATGATGCTAAGCAAATCCAGCATATAAACAAAAAGTGCTCCTAATGGGACTCGAACCCACAACCTCTCGCTCCTCAAGCGACTTTCTTTCCATTACACTAACCATGCTAATTGAAAAAATTTAACGCAAATAATTTATTTATATCATGGGTCATGGGTTAATGCACTGTGTTAAATTCTACAATCCCGGCCGCCACTCTGTTCAAAGGCACAAAAAAGTTGACTTGTTTTATGCTTTTTTGCAATTCTGAGGTGTGCAGTTCGATTTTCTTTCTCGAATTGTTTAGAAAACCATCCATTTTAGAACATCTGAAATTTAAAATGAACTGCACACCTGGGAAAGTATGATGCCAAGGGCATATTTTTTGCACGTAAATCCAATACAAGAGTTCTGAAAATCGACAAAAATATGACGTCATAACCATTGCTTCGGGACAAAATGGCGCGGTACCCCCCCCCCCCCCCCCCCCCCCTACTGATCCCCGTTTTGACCTGTACATACATGTATCCAGTCAATAGTTAGGTCACCCAAGCCCTATAAAAAGCTATGAAGATTGTTAAACGGGGTCAGTAGTCACAAACATGCACAAACACAATAGTCGAACGACCTTGCTATTGTCAAAACTCCCTACACAGAGGACTGCAGTGCAAAATCTGTACGATGTTCGCCATGTAATGTCTATGGCGCCTAATGGCGGATTTCATTCCGTGGTATGAAGCTATGAAGTTTCCGTGGTCTTCGCTATCTCCAAGCAGATGAGCAATACGTACACGGAATTTTTTGTAGACGAGGGTTCATTTCATGATTTGGTGAGGTTTAGAATGAGTTAGGATTCCTGTAATTTCGAAGACCACAGATTTTCAAAACGTGAATTTTCCAACATTTTACGACATAAATTTGGTCACAAAACGTGTTTAATATATACATTTTACCGATCTGCAGATGTTATTGACCCTCCTCTAAAATTCTACCTGATTTTTAGCACGTTTCTCAGTTTTTGAGATGCCCAAATAGACCATTTTCCGAAGCAACTAGCAAATATTGCAGTCACTGATACTCCATTGTTTTCTTGCGTATAACAAAATATGACATGCAGCGTGATCTCCCTACTGACTGTATCTTCTGATTATCATCGTCAAAGGTAAAAGATACACCGGTTTGAATTGGTTAGAGTCCGGGTTCGAGTCCCGCACGGTGATTGACAAGTTACGTGGATTGGATCAGAACGACTAAGTTTGGGTTAAAGTCCTAGTCCAGAGATCTACACGTGGTGGTTCAAAGTCATTGGTGCGACGACAAGGTTAAGATATGGGTTCGAGTCCCTGTCTGTTGACACGAGTCGGTATCAACGTATCACTCTTGACCTACTCAACAATTATATTGTGTATCTTTAAATGCTCATAATGTTTACATGCATAATATAAAATTTGTGATTTATTATGTTTGAATTATTTGACCCAAATGTTTTGTAATGATTTATATTCCAAATTATCAGTAGGCCCTACACTCTAAGTAACATATTTTGTATTTATTTATTTTCATGTCTTCTTCTGATATCATCAAAGAGGGAAGATCAATCAGGGCAGAACAATCATGGGTGATGTGTGAATGGAAAATTAGTGATGTATTATAAATGTGATGGATTGAGTCTAACCGGTTAAATAAATTGTGTTGAAAGTAAACATTCGTCAGTCTGTATATTTCGCCTCGCAACGTATAATTTTACTTATTCAACGAGCCCTGGTGTCACATTGCCAACTACCAGTGCCCGCTACCAACCTAAATCTGGTTGTTGGTGATTGAGGCCGTCCCGATCCGTTACAAGTGGTGGCAGCGGTGGGATTGCATATTTTTGTGAATGTACAGACTGACAGATGGCAGATGGTGGCGATTGGAGAGGAAAGTGGAGGATGGCGTATATGAAGGCCTATGAAGATCACAAAAAATCAAGTTGTAGCAGTGAAGATTGTTCTACGGACGCGAGTGAGTCAGACGTTAAAGTCGTTGACTCTGAGTTAAACGTTAAAGTCGTTAACTCGTACAACGGTGATATTTCTGGACGCAATTGGGACTCATCAGAAGATCAATGGAGCTCTAATGAAGATCGGTCAGTAGACGACGAAAGTGAGTTGGACGTTAAAGTCGTTGACTCACACAACAGTGATGGTTCTGGACGCCATTGGTACTCTTCAGGAAATCAATATAGCTCGAGTGAAGATCAGTCAGAGGACGAAAGTGAGTTGGACGTTGAAGTCGTTCACTCTCACAATGGTGATGGTACTGAACATTCTTCAGAAAGTCAATGGGACTCTAGTGATGTTTCGACTCTGGACAAACGAAAGAAGAGACGACAAAGGGGAAAGTCAAGAACGCAAAATAATAGTGATAGAAATACAGAATCAATACAGGAAGCGTTGATGGCGGCTGTTTGGCAAAAGATTGAGGATCGTGAACGTCAACTGTCAGCATTGATGAAAGATCTGCAGAAGTTGGAAGTGAAGAACAACAAGTTGGAGAAAGAAAACCTTGCAATAGTGAAGTTGAGACAAGCAGATGGCAAAGAAGTAGAGGCGTTAGGAAAAGCATCGGTAGAAGTGCAAGTTGGAAATAGTTGCCACGTTTTGAGTGTGATAGTTGCCAAGGTCGGATACGGAATATTGGGACTCGACTTTCTTGTGGAGACTGGTGCTACGCTAGATTGTAAGCAACTGCAGTTGAAAGTTGGTGATACGGCTGTGCATTGTAGGACCGCTAGGAACAAGGCTTTCTTTGCTAGAGTTGTTGTTGCGTCAGATCTGCGAGCACGAACTGGTGGTATCAGCATGCATTGTTGGTAATGTTCGTGATAGCTGCGTAGGCCTAATTGAGCCGGTGGATAAGGCCCTATTAATTGAGAATGGCATGCTTTTTGCTAGGTCCGTGGTGAAGACTCATCGGTACCGTACAAGAATCATGAATCCGACGCCAGAAGAGAACGTCGTGAAACAAGGGACCATGTTGGCGAATTTGATCTTGGTGGAAGAGAAAGACATAGAGATGGCTATAGGACCGGTTATAACTAAGGAGGATCCACCCAATGGTGCATGCCCCGAGAAGGTTCCCGAAAACTTACACGATTTGCTGAAAAGGTGTGTTGGTGAGTTAGATGATGGTGATAGGAATAATGTCGCGGACATGATGATTAAGTATGCCTACGTGTTTTCTACAGGAGAGTTTGATATCGGGAGAACGAAGCTGGTCAAGCATACAATAGATACCGGTAATGCACGGCCGATTCGACAGCCATTGAGACGGTCATCGCCTGTACAGAGTTGATGAGTTACTAGAGAAGAGTTTGATACAACCTTCCGATAGTCCTTGGGCGAGTCCAGTGGTTCTTGTCAGTAAGAAGGATGGATCAAAGGCCTCTGTCTTGACTATCGCAGGCTGAATGATGTTACCGTTAGACGCCTATCCGTTGCCGAGGATCGACGATTCTCTAGATGCCCTTGGTGGTGCGAAATTCTTTTCGACTTTAGACATGGCTTCTGGGTACTGTCAGGTGGAAATGTGAGACGAAGCACGCGAGAAGTCGGCTTTTGTGACTACAAGGGGCTTGTATGCATGGAACGTGTTACCATTTGGTCTATGCAACGCTCCATCTACTTTTGAGCGCTTGATGGACAATGTTCTCTCCGGGTTATGTTGGGAGACGCTGTTAGTATATCTGGACGACGTCATTGTTTTAGGACCAACGATAACTAAGTCGATAGAGCGATTGACCACCGTGTTAGACAGATTTCGAGGTGCCTGTCTGAAGTTGAAGCCCTCGAAGTGCCACCTTTTTCAGAAGGAGGTGGCATACCTTGGCCATGTTGTTTCCAGAGAAGGCATTCA
>CM069453.1:44465692-44531068 GCA_035610835.1 Ophiura sarsii
GATGCGGTTTGAGAGGTAGGGGTTAATAAAGTAGACACGGTAAATGGTTTAGGAGGGATATGGTTATAAATCAAGCTGATTGGGGGTGGGGGTTGTAGGGGGTTTATAATGTCTTTAAAAGGGATATGGTTATAAATAAACCTGGTTTGGGGTGATGTAGGGGGTTTTATGTGGTTTCAGAGGTAGGTAGTGGTATAACCAGGAGGTTTATGTGGTTTCAGAGGTAGGTAATGTGGCATAACCAATAGCGGGGACCCGAGCGTAGCGAGGGTACGCCGCTAGTGATCATAATAAGGCATTTCCTATGCAAGTCATTCTAACTATCCAATAGCTGCTTCATAGACAATCAAACGAAACTTTAAATTAAATAATTCTCAAACTTACTTGATAAAATGACACACCAATTTCATAATAATTTCAATATGATTTTACATTAAGCTTTTACATTTTATATCATCTGCATTATATCTGTTGTACTAAAAACGTGCACTTTGGAACGTAAAACATGAAACAAACATTATAATTTTAAGTATCGAATTACTTTTAATAAAAACAAATTATTTAAAAACACAATTTAAATGGGTCAAAGTTCGTGCGCAAGTATGGCCGACGTTTCACGGAGGCGTCAATTCAGAAGTGCCAAAAGAAGAGCTGATGCTATCCATTTCCTGACCAATATTTCACTAGATGGGAGTGTCACAGCGAAGATAAATACACAGTGTAACAATCAAAGGCAAAAAGATGGCGAAACAGACGATAGTCTGTCAAAAAAGGACGATGAAACACAAGGGACTAAAGAGCCAGGCAGCAATTTTGCTGCCTTGGTCTCGGAACCACAAACATCCACTGTATTAACAACTGCAGAGAAGAGTGGGTCGTCGGCTGGTAAATCGCTCGGGTCCAGCAGCGAGCGACTTGCGGGCAGCAAAGCAACATTGATAAATACCAAGGGGAGGACTCGAAGACTGTCTGGGCCTGCTGGAGAGAAAAGTAGAAGTCCACCGGTGTCGCCGCTTAAATTTGACACGAGTAAACAATGTCAAAGGTTAATTTTATTTTTAATCAATTTGAATTTGATGTGTTTACTGTTACTTTATTACTGTAAATGTGTAGATTGTTAACTTCATATAGTTGGATTTATAATCGAACGAACACATTAAAGCAGCGTATTGCGTACATGGCGTGAAGCGTGCACAACCATACTTACACATTTGGGCAGTTCCGTAGTTACGGACGTACATTTCAGAGAATTCAGACACTTTGAGGGCTTGCAAAATCTAAACTATACCAGTTGCTTGATTATTAACACCTGGGTTTCAAGTATCTCTAGTAGGAGTATAAAACCTGAAAATTCCTTTGCTGTACCATTTTCGGTTAATGAGATATGGCGTGAAAACCCTCCGTCGCGGACGTACGCAGAGAAAGTGATTTTTTCAGTACACCTGTATTCCTATCAAAAGTTCTCTGAAGTGTTCAGGTCTGTAATGAAAACTAATATTGTTTTGTTTGTAAGAGGGACAAACCTAAAGAAAACAAACAGAGAAAATTATCAGAACCTTTATCTTTAAGTTAAAATTGACTGATGTTTATCCGTCGCGGACGTACATATTAGGGTTGCGGACGTACATCTGTGAAATAATTCACAGGTGTACGTCCGCGACACTAACAAAAGACCATGTATTAAACATGTAAACAGATACAGAACAAAATAAGTTTTAAACATTAAGTATGAATCATCAGCTTTAGAAAAATACTTACTTCATTGGTTTCCAACATTACCAAAGTATTGAACAGAGTGGTTAAAAGTAGCAGCTTTTGGGAGGTGTACGTCCGCAACAGAAGGTACCAAATTTAATCCAAAAAGCATAATTCTTAAATATTTTGGTCATTTTAAGTAACTTTTTTATATGATACATAACACATGTTCATTGTTGTATTGATTGTATCAATTTGTAATACTTGCCTTAGTTCATTCATGGAAATAATTGCACTTCCATGGTGCGATTTCTACTAAAAAATGCCCTGTACGTCCGCGACAACCTCAAAATCAGCCAAACCGAGAATGTTAGATCAAATTCCAAATTATATCATGAAACTACAACCCATAACCTTTGATATGATACATAAATTAGGTTATAACGACGATTTTCAATTTTTTCAATTTCTTCAATTTGGGTTACCTAATTACGGAACTGCCCATTTGTAGGCCTCGAGGCGCGATCATCTTTGTACTGCGTGCGTGTTAATCATTCAAATATTGATTGGACTAGAATACTCATAGGTTGTGGTAACATTTTTCTGCAACATTTTTTGGGAGGGAAGCTAGTGTGAAATACATGTACAATCATTGATAACAAAATGTTGACCAACATGTTTCGCCATCTTACAATTAAATAGACCATTTCAAATTGAGATCGGAAATCTTCGGAAAAACAGGTCACGTGGAGTAGGTGCGTTGCGCGTTCTTCGCAACAGTTGATCGCATTCACAGAATGTCCTAGTTGGTTGTCCGCCTCAGTGATTTACTATGTTCGCATACACGCGTGCACACATGAGAAGTAAAACGTGGAACGAGACTATTTTGGTTTTTTTATCAACAAAGGCGCTGACGGACAAATTCCAAATGTATCGAGCAGACGGTAAAAAGTGAAAATATGACCCCAAATCTCTTTCATCTCACTCGTTTTTGTAACTGAAATGCCGCAACATCAACTTTGTGAGGGATACAATCTATCACCAACACCAGCGCAATCTACCACACGGGCAGACGGTTGAAAAACACGTTGTTTTTCTCCGGCACATGGCCATGACCTGTCAGCTCCTGACAGGTCATGGAACCGAGTGTCAAACACTCGGCTAATCGGAAACATTCGGAACCGATCGTATATTTTCGGATTTGAAATGGTCTATAGTAAAAATACATTCCTACGCCTTTCCATGAATGTGTCTTTGACTTTTGTTCCCAACTTGCTTGCGTGCATGGATAAACATTATCCCCACTAAATCCTCTCAAATAATCAATTCTTCTATTCATTGGGCATTTCAAAAACTGGTCTTGTTTTCAATCACGTTCCACTTACTATCTACATGTAGGCCTATTGATTTAATAAAAAATTATATGTTCAAAATGCCAAATGGGAGCGGGGAAGCAAGCATGATTGTCGTATGTAGCATCACACATATAATCAAAACAAATAATATTGTCAATCATTTCAAACTATTCCCTCCCACACTATTTATGCGACATCTGCATGACTGTGACAGCATTGCGCGGCTTTTGTTTTGGTGTGCAGTGCATCGCAGGACTGCGTTTAACCTTTGGATGAATGCGACAGCTTGGATTGTGATTATTTGTTTTGATTATAGTCACTCCATAATGTGATTTTGGATGGTACATGATATGGACCTCTTTCCACAAATCATTTAGCAAATTTGATTTTTAAGTATGAGATGCAATCAACATCTGCATACTTTCCCCAATTGCCAACAAAAATGGCAAAACAGCTAGTTGAAAAAAACCCATTTAACCACCATGTTGTAATATCCTGACAATGACATGATGAAATGAACATATTGAAGTAATGAAGTGGCATGTTGTCTACCTTGGCTGATGCACCTAAATACATGTAAATTGTATGGGTGATGAGGCTATAATTTGCCCATATTTATTACATGCTGAAAATGGGGAATTTAGGAAGCTCCTGAAAAAATGGTTTTTACTATTCGAAGGAAAGTTATAGTTTAATTCCAAAAATAAAGAATATGGTGCATAATTAATTTTGAGGGAACTAGTCTTCTTTGTGGAACGGGTATGTTGTTAATATCTTGCAGGGAAATTAAATTTTGCAATTATGAATAAATACTACAAAATATTTTGGGGGATTTTGAAAGTGAAGAAATGTCTCAATTTAATTTAAGAAGTTAGATTAAAAACAAATCCTGTGTAAGCTTTAATAAAATTGGGTGGATCATAGTTGGATTGATTAACTATAAAGGCAAACAACAAAAAACAAGTTTGTTTCCAGTAAGCAAGCCTGAAAAGTCAAATACGAACTGGTTTTTTTTGTTGTTTTTTTTGTTAAATTTAATTCTTCTTCAAATCTGTGGATTTCCACTTCCGTGTTTGCTGTAGTCGCCAATCACCATCATAAAACATGTTGGACACAATCTTGACGAAACATGGCGCCCTAACAATAATTTTTCCCGTTATTTCTATTGAAAAAAATTAACTGCGCACTAATCAAGCGGCTCAATGAAATGCGAGCACTACCGGAAACAAACTGTTTGTGTAATTTTTGTTTGAATTATTTTAATAACAATACCAACACCTGTAGACAAATAAATTATTATTCTTATTGCAAACCATGTCCATGTGTCCCATACATAAGCCCCTCTGTGAAATCATTACATATTGCTGATTCATTTCATGATTATTTTATTGTTTACCAAGAAACAAGGCTTGGGCAATCAACAAAAATTTGTTGTATTGGTGTAACCATGCCCGACCCTAATTTACCCTGATTTGTTTTTTGCAGAAGAAAAAGTAAAGAAGAAGATCTTTGGTGCACCTCATCAAAAAGGAATACAGCACACAGCAAATCTGAGTAATTTATAGTATACGATTCAAAATATCTATACAAGTTGAGGGTGGGGGAAATCCGCCTGCCCACTCACTCTACCTTAATTTTCAATGGCATGTTACGCTAATATACAACACTTTTTTTTGCCTTTTGGATTTATAACTCTAATAACTTGCTGACATGACCATTCATCTTAATACTGCATCATAATGTGTTATAACTTGGTTTGAAATAATTATAAATTATAATACAACTTTACATAGTTTGTTGGAAGTTTCCATCGTAATCACTCGGTGCACTTTTACACAATTCCCGATTTCATACCAATACCATCAATCAAACGTTGCCTGTAGTGTACAAATAATACTGTTTGTCAATTATATTTATTAGACACTAATCATAGCCGTGTGTACACATGATTGCTTGCATGCAGGAGTGTTTCTTTAAATATCAACGCTAGCGATCTACCAAAGAAAAGATTGTTTCAGCAGCTACAGCAGTATTCATACGATCACCCACCGGATGGCGAGGCGCACGATCACCTCCACCCGAGGTCGCACAGCATTCGACTTCGCTCGATGTCGTACGTAGGTAGCGATTCGCCGAGAGAAAAGAGCCCACCTCCCGTACTAGCAAAGGTCATGATGGTTAACTCCATGCCTAAGCAAACAGCATCCACCAAACCTGGAAGGTACAAATGTACAACACACACATTAATTGCACCATGATTTAGGGTTGTGTTTTTAATAACACTTTTTTTTCTTCTTTTCATTTGCTTGTTCACTCCCCCGCATTGAAAGTACTAACCCATTTTGAATTGTGGGCTGCTGGAGCTGGATTTAATTGACTTAATGTAGCAGCTGTTTCCCAATAATTAACCTGGTTTGTTAGTAAATAGTTCATGCTTACTCCTGTAGGTGTTATTGGTCAACATTTATACACATTTTAAGACTATTTTGCAAAAATTGTATAGTTTTGCACAGAAATTTGTATTTAATGCAGGCATCAATGCGCATCTTGAACATGTGCATCTTGAACATACCCTCCTCATCAAGGTTAGTCAAAGATAAGCCGCCTAATCTTTGACTAGTTATATATTTTTGAAGTTGTAAATCTTGGAACTCAATTTATATTTTTGAAAAGGTGAATCTATGGCAAATCTTCGCCTATATTTCAACTTCTTCCATTACTGTAGAACAAACATAATGCACTGAGGTGAATCTTCACCCCAAAAATGGTAGGAAAGGCCTAATCTTGACCTTTTTTCCTGAATGGGAAGGTGAATATAGACCTTGCGAAGGCTGAGGAGGCTAGGTTCAAGATTCAAATTGATGCCTGCATAAGTGATATGAACCCATGATATAACTCATTGACAGGGGTAGAATTTCGGCGCGAATCCAAATCGATTCGCGTAAAATCACTACCGCGTGAATCCAGGTGGATTCGCGCAACAACAAAAAACAAAACTATTTTTTAAAACTTTTTTAAAAACTTTTTTTCTTCTTCTAAGTCCAAAACAGGACCTTAGATGACTGGTATTTGACCCTTAGTCAACAAACATGCCGAATTTGGAAGTTGTGCAAGCTTTATAGCCTTATTCTTGATATTATTTTCATTAATTTCGCAATAACCCATGGATTCTCAAAATTGGCGAGAATCCATGGATTCTCGCAAAATCCTTCCGCGAGAATCCTAATGGATTCGCGCGGTTGGTTACGAAATTCTACCCCTGATTGACAAACGGCTCCATGGCAGATACACTGAGTGTGCTGACAGCGCTAGGAGATTTGGTTCATTTTGAGCTTTATGTTTACATTAAGGTCTATAAAAAGTTTGCACATCTTGTCATCGAGCGATAAGAAAATTCAGTGCACTTGCGTTTGTTGTTCTACTGACATTTGATATTTCGTTTTTGGATCAAGTTGCATTGAAACAATTTCAACTCAGGAGTAGGAATGAATGAATGTGCCATCTTTTAAAGATTCATAACCCATAATGGAATGGACTTGCCTTGCTGTTATGGCTGATGAGTGTTACCCGCTCTAATATTAATATTAGATCAAACATTTGGGTAACAAGGGCAAATTGCGTTTTTGACCAGTTTATTTGTTACTAGCGACATGTTCCGTGCTGTACACGGATTAACATATGATTTTGGTTCAATAGGAATCCTTCCTTGCGGGTTGCAGCCATTGGCGTATATAACATATAGAGCAGGGCTTCTCAACTGATGGCGCACACGCCAAATGTGGCGCTTGGAGTACTGGTGGTTGGTGGTACATAAGAAAATTGGTGCAGTTGGCGCTTCATCCTACATTTTATGTCATAATTGTGGCGCTCCATTCAATAATGTTGAGAACCCCTGGTATAGATGTACAATAAGCCTCCACTCTTTTTAAATTTATAACCCTTTTTTTCTAAATCAAGTTGAAATAAATGGTAGTAGCTTTAGAAGTTCCAATAACTCAACATTTTAGATTAGTATATCTCAGTACCCATTATGCCTCTGTTTATCCCATAATCCATCTTGAATCCATCCTAATTCTTGATTAACCAATGGTTACAAGTCTTGTCATGCATATTAAAGACCCATTCAGTGATGTCAAAAGTATTGAGTGAGAAGTCATATTTTTGTGAACATTTCTTAAGATATTTTGAAAAGAAGAAAAAAATCTCTCAAAATGTCTTTGCTGTTTCATGCAAGCCCAGTATCTGAATATGCCTTTAATATTTTAAACCCTTACATTAATGAACCCTTACATTAATGAACCCTCGGGACCATGTAACCCAGCCTACAAATGCATCATTTGGAAGCTAAGGAATGGAATGCTGTGTATTATTAATATTATTAACCCATTGTTTTTGCCTGAAAAATGTTTAACCCAATTAACCACTTGTCTTTTTACAGTAGAGCTTGGAATGAGATTACCTGCTGCTACCATCACATTTAACCTTTGAACCATCACATTTGACCCATTTTTATTGTGCATGTGACTCGTACCACACATGGTCTTTGTAAGGTTTACCACCACATCTCTATGATTAGAAAATATTTGATATTTTGATATTTTTCTAACAAGCTGGTTTTTTCCCTATCTTTTGTTGACTGTGTGTGCTATGCTGTGCTTGCACTCACTGAAGATGGTACATTCATTGACCAAAGGAATAAAAACATGAAAAACAAAAGAAATAAAAAGGACAATAAAATCTGAATGCATTGACCAAATGTATTAAACAAGGTGTCATTTTGACACTCAAAAATGCACTTTTGCATGGTAATGAATTGTCAATTTTAATTTTGAACGACAAAAAACCCCTTTTGAAGTGACTTGTCACATGGTTTGTTCAAAAGGAGCACACTTCAATGTTGCCAACTATTATAGTAAACCTTACAATGCCATGGTGTTTAATAGGTAGCATGTTCATTAATTAATAATCTTTGCAGTTTTGAATTGTGTACGTATATAACCACCTAACAAAATTAACCACAGAGAAAACATAACCAGTTCTTTTGAATGCAAGATTTCTTCCAAACAAAATTCCAATGTGGGCATTAGACTTGTGTGCTGATTCGGGAAGTGGGGGGGGGGGGGGGGGGGGGGGTGTCAACACCGGAAGCTGAGTTGTACCAAAATGTTCAGTCCCACAATGCAATGAGCGTAGCTTCAACAAAGCCGATGAATTGACCTTTTGTCCCTAGCCATTGTAATGCAAAATACTCATTGCATTGTGGGATTGACATTTTGGTACAACTTAGGCCAGAACAAAATTGTTATGTCGTCCTCGACCGCCCGCTCATCAGATTTAGGGCCGCTCCGATTTTTAAAAATGTATTTTTTAAGATTTTTTTTTTTAACAGTTTTAATGGCATTGAATATTAAATTAAGTGTTTATAACACATATGTGCGACTCTTAGAGTGATTTAAACTTCTTGTTGGCTGAACTTTGAGCTTGAACTATAAATCAAATGCATATACATTTTTGGAAAGGAAATGGATCAGAGAATCCAAATTTTGCATCAATTTTGACCCAAAAATGTTGATTTTTTGAGAAAATCACAAAATGTATTTTTTTAACCCAATTTTTTTTTAACAAAGCTAACAAAATTAAATATTGAGTAAAATATGCCGAAATCACTTGATGATGTAAAGACACTAATGAAGGGACAACATTTTTTAACCTAATCTAATATCTTTTGAAATTTTGACCAAAAGGGGCCAAAAACTTGAACAAAATGGATTTTGTTTTTGGTTTTTTGACACTTTTTAGTCAAAATTTCAAAAAATATTAGATAAGGTTAAAAAAAAAATTAAAATCCCTTCATTAGTGTCTTTACATCATCATCAAGCGATTTGGGCATTTTTTACTCCAAATTATTTTTGTTAGCTTTGTTCAAAAGAAAATTGGGTCAAAAAATTGATTTTCTCCCAAAATCAACATTTTTGGTCAAAATTGATGCCAAATTTGGATTCTCTAATCCATTTCCTTTCCAAATAAGTATACTTTTATATACATTTGACTTTGAGTCATAGTTCAATAATTACAGCTCTCACAAAATTCAACAAAAAACTTCCTGAAGTCCCCCCATAGGCCACTACAATGTAGATGTAATTGGTCAATAACTAGACCTACCAACAACAAAAAATCACATTTGCCCACTGCATTGTCATGTCAGGCTCAAGGTTTGAACGGTCCATCTTTAGAATACTTAGCAATTATTTTTAGCATGAGAAGGAAGTGACAAGTCATCTTCTATTGTACGGTGTACATCCCAGCAGGTGCTACTCGCAAATTACAGGTGTTGGTCATTCATTCATGCCAGCGCAAACAATGACTATGTATGAATTACAAGAATGGCAATGTACACTCGTCCAAAGAAGTTCCTTGCCACTCATTGAAGTTCAAATATTGAAGTTCAAATATTTCACATAAATATTTTAAATAAATTAAACAATTGCATGTCAAAATAAGCAGACAATAATTCTCTATCATGTCTGTATGAAATTAAGATGTACGCATTCATGCATGGCTGAGCACATTCATTAAGCAATAGGTTCATATTGTGTTCAGTCATTCACATTAACATTTGAATGGAGGGATTATCCAATTTTTTGCAATCTTCTTCCACAGACCTTGCCATTGTCAAGTGAATG
This sequence comes from Ophiura sarsii, assembly GCA_035610835.1. Classification (NCBI taxonomy): domain Eukaryota; kingdom Metazoa; phylum Echinodermata; class Ophiuroidea; order Amphilepidida; family Ophiuridae; genus Ophiura; species Ophiura sarsii. The sequence continues at coordinate 44,475,426 of CM069453.1, forward strand.
GGATCTGCCATGCATGAGCGATCATGTCTAAATTCCATGTTAAGCTGTTAGAGGATTACTTTCTGCTTATTTTGATAAACAATTATATATATTCTATTAAATATTAATTTGAAATATTTGGACTTTACTAAGTGGCAAGGAACTTCTTTGGACGAGTGTATATCGTAGAAAGAGTTTAATCGAAAAATATGTTTAAAAAAAGGGTTTTGTATGCAGTGTCCCATCAAATTGCGATCTAATAAAGAAAGAATAACTTTTGATTAGAAGCCCCAATTATGTATTAAAATGATCTCACTGAATTCATATAGTGTCATGCTCTACAACACATCTAACACGGTACTTTAATCATGTTAACAACGGAATAAATCTCATAAACCTCATTTTCCCATCAAATTCGTCGCTGTTCTGACATAACGACACATCACAACAAAACAGAATTAAGTAAAGTGATGTGTCGTTATGTCAGAACAGCAACAAATTGATATATTGCCAAATTTGAAACTATGGAAAAGAATAACTTATATACTTTTGATTATACAGTATTTCAAAAGTGTACATTGCAATTTTTAAAGTAAGATGTCTTCCGAAATTGAGTCTTATTTCAAACAAAATGTCATCAAAAGAAGAAAAAAATAATGAACAATTGAAAACGTCAGATAACATGTTTTGTGATGTAATACTTTGCTTGGAGATTTAGACATTAAGTACACGGTGACCTTTTATTAGCAGCTGCTACTGAACATATGAAAAATATTGTCTAGTATGCCCAATGTCTTTTCTGCCATTTATGATTCTGGGTTTTTTATTTTGTGTTTAGTGGACATTTTCTTATTGTCACTCATCTAATTATTGATTATTGTTTGTTTTTTAAATTGTTTAAAATTTGTGACTAAAATAATAGCTTATTTTCGGAATCCCCTCGTAAAATGTTACGCCCTCCCCTCTTAATTTCAATGTTGTTCAATGGTCCATCATAAAAACCATAGAACGGGTGTTTTTTCTTTACCGCCCCCCCCCCTAGATTTTGGCTTTAAAACTTGTTATTTTTGGGAAGCACAAAATGAAATGTTCATAGTAACTTGCTGAGGTAGCGATAGACTCTCTCAATTTATAATAACTTGATGAATTTATTGCTTGTACCATAATAATAATAATAATAATAATACACGGCATTTATATAGCGCTTTTTACATACATCCATCTCAAAACGCTTTACAATTTTTTATTCCTAGGATAGTCAGAACCACGATTGCAGCCTATTATGGCGCAGGGTCCTATCAGTACAACGACTGTGACTACCTTAAATGCACAAGTAACAGGCCCGGGATGATCCCCTACTCTTAACGATAAGGTCTGTGACTATTTAACGTGTTCAGGGTGAAGCGTCTGAATACACGGGACCACCGGCTTTACGTGACTTTCCGAACCACGAGACAATTGAGACTAAGTACCTTGCCCAAGGATACAAGCACGTTGACCGCAGTGGGGCTCGAACTCACAAACCTATGATCGTGAGACTTGCTTCTGATCCACTGGACCACACATGCTCTACATAACATAACCAGTTGGGCAATACGGGTTGAAGTAGGATACATGTGTATTGAATGCAAGTCAATAGAATTTCAATTAAGATTTTCAATTAGGATAAAACGTCAATAAATGTCAATATGGCTGATATTTTGCTGTCCCTCTAACAGACAAGCATTTGATAAAGGTCACAAAAATGCAATAAATAAGGATATTGATTTCGTATATTTCAAGTTATTCCAATAACCTTACCTAGCTATTTACTCTCCAAACTCACAATGAAATTGCACGGCTGTACCTGCATTTTATTTTTTTAATTCTCTTCTTTTATACAAATTGTTGATATTGATGGGGCTTAATAATTTTTTAAACCTCAAATTAAAACTACGAAAAATAGGTATTTTAAGCTATGTGTACAGGAATTTGTGACAAACAAACTGCACAGTACAGGGGTTATAAGTTATAATTTTGAGGCTTATTTCAATGTTTTTGTGTGCTCCTTTTAAAATTGTTTAGTACTTATAGCTTTTGAATGGTGGTCACTCCCAATCCTGAATTTAGATGTTTCACACAAAGGGCTTTTAATTGCCTGTCCGTTTACAGGACCTTCCTCAACCCGTTCATGACACCTTTATCTAACCTTAAGCTGATTGTGTTTGTGTTTGTTACTGTACTGAGTTGAATGTTACTTTATTGAATGTTTTAACAATCAATCACAAAGTAGTCAAGGTTAAACCTTTATTTGTACTTTGTGATTAATGTTGTTTGCACTAAATATGCAGCCAAGAAATATACCACCCAGTTACCAATTTTTGGCATGGCGCTTTTAATTCAAAATTCAACCAAAATGTTATCTGTTGTATTGTATGTGTTGGTGGAGGTGTTTTTATCCGTAATCTCTACAGCTTCAGTCCATTAACCAATAGCACATCTGCATAGGGGCTTTACCACCCAGTTACCAATTTTTGGCATGGCGCTTTTAATTCAAAATTCAACCAAAATGTCATCTGTTGTATGTGTTGGTGGGGGTGTTTTTTATCCGTAATCTCTACAGCTTCAGTCCATCAACCAATATAGCACATCTGCATAGGGGCTTGTTTGGGTCAGGATATGTGTTATACATATTATTTGGCAGTGGTGTAACACCAGGGAGCAGTGGCTGCATCAGCATCAATTTTTCTTGGGGGGGGGGGGGGGAAAGAACAAATCTGGAGGCAAGACAACAATTTGGGGGGGGGGGGGGTGGGGGATGCGCGTGCAAATTTGGGCTTTTATTGTAAAAATTGCCTGAAATTAGCTTAATTTGTACTGAAGTAGACATTTCAGACCAATTGAAAGTTTATTTTAAATAATTTTGACATTAAAACTCAACATTTTCGATTGTTTCGGGGATAAAATGGGGTGGGGCTTGAGCTAATTGTGGGGGTGGGGGTGACCATGCCCCTGTAGTGCCGTCACTGCAGGGAAGTGGGAGGACCTCCCTGACATCTTTTAAAAACAGAAAGGTTGTGCTAAAATTTAAAAACCTTCTGACTCTTTAACCAGGCCAGTCTTACCCAAACATGGGATCTTGCATGTAAATGAATGTAGTATAGATGGGGTGACAGGTGACGTCACACCAGGCAAAATGTGGCTAGTTGCCATTGTTGTTTGCGCGCGTATCCTGTTTTGTTTAGGACTGGTGCTTTTAATTTAAAACTTGCGCCAAAGCATTATAAGCAGTGAGGCATAGTGGACAGTGTTGTGGTCATATGCTGTTCCCTCAAGCATGTATCGACAGTCCAGTCCCATCGACCGTTGCGTTTGTTGATAAACATTGGATGTAAACAACGGTCACCTCATCTATACCCTAAATGATCAGGCAAGTCATTTATCAACACAGTGGTTGGATATCACTCATTCATATCAATTTCTCCTTCTGTTTCTCTTTCAGGGTACTGTTATTGTCACATGGTCGCAAGGCACCATTTGCAATCTTCTCCCACCTGAGATACGATAAAGACAGAAAAAATGCCATGTACAGGTCAGTGATAAATAATTGGCAGTCGGGTGTTGAAAAACAGAAACCCCGTTCTACAGGCCTGACCGACTTCTTTTTTTTTAATCCGTGAAAAAATATTGAAATGTCAAATTACGGCGACATTTTTCGAAATTTGATTAATTATTTACGGTAATTTTGAAGGGGACAAAAAAGGGGGAAGAAACAACAAGCCCGGTCGACCCACCTAACCTGAGAGGCCCGTTTTCCGTAGAACAGGGTTTATTTTTTCCCTGGCCTAATGTGAATGGGTTGCATTGATCAATTGATGCATCCCCAATCCCCGTCTTACTATCGAACCGTGAGTTGTCGCTACCAGTTAATCAATAACCTGCCTGTTACTAGTCCGAGGCTGCGTGTAGACGAACAAAATGTTAAAATGAAAAACGGACTTTGTTTTGGTTTAGGGCACATAACTGAGTTAATATTCATTCAATCTTCACGTGTAATATCTCGAATTAAAGACAAGAAATTTCCTTACAACTTTATATCCTAATATTTTTACGTAGGAGCTATAGTTTTGGAGTTGAGAGCATATTTATTACCTGGTCAGTTACTTATTTTGAGGACTGTATACGCAGTATATGGAAATATCCACATGACTGTCTACCTGGGGTAGACGATCATGTGTGTATCGCAGCTCTATCCATAATATTGTGTGTACTGATCATAATAGTAGTATTACTTTATTCCGTAATGTTTAAAAGAGATTAAATCATGTCCTGGTCAGTTCAACCCTCGCTAGTTAGTCTGGTTGAGAGAAATGCTTTGCAATGCAGACCACTTTTTCAACTGATTTATTTCCTTTTGTGAAGGTTACGGTTAGAAATATATTCTAAGACCACAAAGTGTGTAGTTCAACCCAGACAACAGACAGTCATGTGGGTATTTCCATTGCTGCGTATATACATGTAGGTCACAAGAAAAATCCTCGTAATGGTTCATTCTGAAAATCCATACCTGAATATGATCCAACTTTTGTATACAGTAACCCTGCCTCATGAAAAAATATATTTACAATGTTATCATCAGTATTATGATGTAAGTACCGGTAGTTATAATTTTACTCTAGTACAATTTGTTCTTCTTTCCAGAGCTGATTCTGAGGGGAATCGTCCCGTAAATCGTATTAGAAAATCATCCGGTAACAAACACATACGTGTTAGTAGTGAGGGATACTTGGCATCGTTGGAAGGTGTTGAACTAGGAGACGATAATAGGGTGAGTTACGGCAGGGCTCAAATTTTAATTTTTGAGGGTACCCATTTTCAAGGCCACTGGACCCCATGCCATGATCCACTACACTACGTTCGCCGTCAGTGAAATACACGGGCACTCAATCTGGCCTAGCTACAAGGCAAAAAAAAAAAGTTTCTTGTCCATAGAGGGTCCTCAAAAGGTAGGGTCTGTAGGTGGGATTTCTTTTTCTTTTTTTCTTTCTTCTTTTTTGCTAGTGGTTTTTCTGGCCCAGTCCTAGCCAGCACACCAAATTCTGAATCGTGTCAGATCTTTTGGATGACCCATACTTATGACCCAAAATAACTCACATAATACAATACATGGTATGGGGTCACGTGGGGGTCAATTAAGGCCATATACGTGACTTGGAAAAAAGATTTTTTATTTTAAAAAAATTTTTAAAATTTTTTGAAGAAAAAAGAAGAAAAAAGGGCCTATATAGTACTCGGTCAGTCGTACGTAGACAAACAAAAAACTTTTTGGGGGTCTTACCCTGAGCACTTGTATTTGTAGCTTAATATGGAAATAATCCACTAACAAATACAATGTTTGGCTGTACATACAACTCCTCAGGGTTATGAGTAATGACCACTTACCTCCCTCAAGTTAGAACATTTTCGACAATCTATACATTGACCGATTCCCTTGACACATTTAAAACCTTTCTCCGATACTTATTACTTAATGTTACTTATTACTTACTTGATACGTTCCTTATATTTACAGACTGTGTCCTATAGTCATTTCCTTGTACCTACACGTGAGCTGAGTATCATCCGACGTCAGATAAGTCTTGAAATCTTAGGCACCCAGGCCCCACATTCACCAGCTGTCCGTAAGATGCAAGGGCATCCTATGGTCAATTTGACCGCATCCGCTATACAGTTAGATAGAGGTAAGGGTGTGACTTATTAGTTTTAAAATTTTAAGTAGTCAGGCCCCACATTCACAGGCTGTTCGGAAGTTGCAAGGTGCAAACTAATGATCCTATGGTCAATTTGTCCATATCTGCTATACAGTTAGATAGAGGTAATTAGGTTATGCGTCAGTCTTGAAATCGTAGGCTCTCAGGCCCCACATTTACCGGTCGTCTATAAGATGCAAGGGGCATCCTATGGTCAATTTGTCCGCACCTGCTATACAGTTAGTTAGAGGCAATTAGGTCATTTGTCAGTCTTGAAATCTTAGGCACCCAGACCCCACATTCACCGGCCGTCTGTAAGATGCAAGGGCATGCTATTGTTAACCTGTCCGCATCCAGCTGTACAGTTAGATAGAGGTAATTAGGTTATTTGTCAGTCTTGAAATCTTAGGCACCCAGGCCCCACATTCATCGGTCGTCAGAAGATGCAAGGGCATCCTATGGTTAACCTGTCCGCATCCAGCTGTACAGTCAGATAGAGGTATGGGTTATTTATCAGTCTTGAAATCTTAGGCACCCAGGCCCCACATTCATCGGTCGTCAGTAAGATGCAAGGGCATCCTATGGTTAACCTGTCCGCATCCAGCTGTACAGTCAGATAGAGGTATGGGTTATTTATCAGTCTAGAAATCTTAGGCACCCAGACCCCACATTCACCGGCCGTCTGTAAGATGCAAGGGCATGCTATGATGAACCTGTCCGCATCCAGCTATACAGTTAGATAGAGGTTGGGTTATTTGTCAGTCTTGTAAACTTAGGCACCCAGGCCCCACATTCACCAGTGGTCAGTAAGATGCAAGGGCATCCTATGGTTAACCTGTCCGCATCCAGCTGTACGCTTCGAAAGAGGTAATTAGGTTATTTGTCAGTTTGAAATCGTAGGCACTCAGGCCCCACATTCACCGATCGTCTGTAAGATGCAAGTGCATCCTATGGTTAACGTCCGCATCCAGCTGTACGGTTAGAAAGAGGTAATTAGATTCCAAAATATGTGATTGTGATTTCATGTTTCCTATACTATTATGCCTGTATTCAATGTTACAATGTGTCTTCGTGTCTCCATTCAGGTGATTCCGATGCTGGTGTGGATCGCCTCAGCACTCTACCTGTATACGATCCCAACGAGTTGGACGACCCAGAATTGAGTGCTGGGAAACATCGTAAACTGCTTACATTCCCCTCATATATGGTAAGTCACTTTACATTTTCAGTCATCCAGACGACATTTCCAACATTTCACAAAGTGTTTCAAAAATGTCAACATTATTGAATTTCATCACCATATTTGGAATCCTCATGAGAAGTGCATAACAATAAGTACAAAAATGCCCTAGTGTTGGTTGATCACTATCGTATAAGCAGGCTGCAACATATTCAGAATTGGGCCGCGAAGATGATATGTCAAGTTCGTAAACAGGACCATGCCACACCATGTCTACATGCATTACATTGGCTTCCTGTTGAAAAGAGGATTGTTTTTAAAATTATGTTATTTGTATATAAATGCCTCAACCATATGGCACCCAGTTACATCGCTTCAACGCTCACCATCTATCACCCTGCTCGACCTAACCTGCGTTCAGCATCAAACACCACCCGTCTAACTGTTCATAAAACCACCAAGCTCCTACAGTCTGCTGAACGTAGGACATTTTATTACACTGCCTCCTCCATCTGGAATGACCTCCCAATTCACATCAGAGAGTCTCCATCTGTAGCCATTTTTAAAAAAGCTCTTAAAACCCATTTGTACAGTAATTAGTTTTGTTTTGTTGAGTATGCTTATTTTTGTTTTGTCATAAAGCGCTACGATCTCGATGTAGCAGCGCTATATAAATACCAATAATGTAATGTATATGTATGTATGTTCAGTATTCCTTGAAATATACTTTGAAATTTGGGAAATGTGAAACTAATAGCCGCATAGAAAGTGTGAAGAAGGGATAAAGCATCATTCCATCTCTATCCCTTTCAATCAACTTTCCTACGCTTTCTATTGCTTATAAGTACAAAAATGCCCTAGTGTTGGTTCAGTATTCCTAGAAATAGACTTTGTAATTTGGGAAATGTGAAACTAATAGCCGCATAGAAAGTGTGAAGAAGGGATAAAGCATCATCCCATCTCTATCCCTTTCAATCAACTTTCCCACGCTTTCTATTGCTTAGGCCAAATTAAAATAATTGTTTGTCTCAAAGCTCCCGCGCGCGTTAGTTTATTGGTGCGCATTAGAAAAACAAAAATCTGAAAAAAAACTTATTTTTTTTCAAAAAAAAAAAAAAAAAATCCCAAAATTTCACCGATTTTTCAGATTTTCATTGATCAGATCATCTTAAATACAAAAGTTCACTTTTACAAGGATTTCAATATTTTATAATTAAACAAAAAAAAAAAAAAACTTGAAAAAACCCGCATTTCGCATTAGTTTTACAACAGGAGAGGAGCTTTGAGACAAACAATTAATTTAATTTGGCCTTAGTGTTTTTTACTTTTAAATCCACAGTGCTTTCACTAACAAGTGTACTTCTGTTTATTTCAGGTTTCAGTTGTGGACTATACAAAGCCATCTGAACTGAAGAAAGATATCAACCAAAAATTCAGGGAGAAGTATCCCCATATTGATCTGACTTTGAGTAAACTAAGAAGGTAAGGCATCTCACTTTTTCTAACAAATGAAATATATTAAAGGAGGGGTCCCGCAAGCACAACATTGTGCATTATATGGTAGAAAAATAATTATCAAGCCCAAATGGCGTAGTTATATGGAACACACCATCATACTTATGACAAAAACGAATAAAAACTGCCATCTCTCAACATGCCATTTTTAAAATTTGCGGCAATCGAAAGTTTGGTGTTGATGACGTTATGTTTATTGGTGCTCAAATTTGCCCAAGTGCATTGTATAAACATGACGTCATCGACAACGGGAGTTTCGATGGCCGCACATTTTTTAAATTGCATGTTGAGAGACAGCAGTTTTTATTCGTTTTGGTAATAAGTATGATGTTTTGTTCTATATAACTACGCGATTTGGGCTCGATAATTATTTTTCTAACATATAATGCACAATGTTGTGCTTGCGGGACCCCTCCTTTAACGGTGGCTGTTCCGATCACTTTAGGTGTTTTTTTGCCCATCAACATATTTTGGTATCAGAAGAAACCCCATATTTTTTTCATTATTTCTGTCACATATTTGGCGCAAGATATGTTCCATTTAGACGTTATCGGCCAAAATGCAGTGAATTACTGCCACAATCGGAACACCTACCTTTAATCCAAATATAAAGGTTCGAGGTGGGTTCAAATTCACATTGACATCTGATCAATATCTTCCAGATATTTGGTCATCTATGTGACTCGGATAATCATAACCTAGGCCAAAAAAAAGAAAGAGTTGTGTTGCCCTCAAGTGCTAAAAGTTTTGAATTGGGTCGGTCGATCGGAAATCTTTTTTCTTTAAGGACAAATTTAAATCTAAAAAAAAGAAAGAAAAAAAAAGAAACAATTTCTGGAAAAAAGAACAGAAAAAAAAGCCGACCCTAACTTTGGCGATGTTAGGGTCGGTCGCTAAGTGCAACACAACTCTTTTTCTTTTTTTGCCCTAGTAACCCTGATTGCCAAAAAATATAGCTCATTTAGTATTTCAACTTATAAATATAATGGTCAACCATCTATTCTGTATTTTCAGCATCAAGCGCGACATGAAGAAGCTAATCCTAGATGAGTGCGGCTTGGACGCCCTCACCCTGGCACAGGCTTATGCGCTATATGAGAAACTAGTCCTGCTAGGAAAGATCAACAAACCCAACAGGAAACTAGTTGCAGGTAAGTTTATGTTCATATACCTATTTTTTCTTACAAACGTTTCATGAATTGAGCAAATGGGACACCCAGTGGTGGGTGTGGTGTGGGGGGGGGGGGGGGGGGGGCACTTGGTGAGGGATGTGATGCCAAATAGGGTCTCATTTTATACCTGTCTGGTAAATGAATGACCCCTTATCATAACCATTTTGGGTAAATTTATGGGTCCAATATCCTTAAATCTTCTCTTTTTTCAGATTTTTTTGCAAAATCTGTCAACGCATGGGTCCATTTCCCCCGAAAATTGGTAAATGTTTGGGTCAATTTTCATTATGCTGGCGGCACATCCCTACCAAAAAGTATTTGAGTGACCCCTCCCCCATTTCCTTGCAAATGATATGGCTAGCTAGTTGTAAATATATTCCAGTGGTGGTGAAAAGAAATTGTCTCAGAAAGGGAGAACAAAAGTTGGCAAAAACACAATAAACAAAAACAAATTCTGCATTTGAATTTTTTCTGGAAAAAAACAAGCAAAAAGCATAAAGCATAGCTATTTTGCCAAATGTATGTAAGACAGACCTTGTGGTTTTTTTGCCTTATTTATTTTATACCAAATAATCTATGCATTTTGTTTTACTACAGGTTCTTGTCTGATACTAGCTGCCAAACTCAATGACATCAAAGGGGCAGACCTGGACAGTCTGTACAAGGTAACTATATAGAGGCCATTAAGGCGAGGAAAAAAGAAAACCCTGTTTTATGGGCCCGACCAACCCACTTTTTGTGTTTTTGCTTAAAAAAAGAAAAATTAAGATTTTTTTCTTCTCAAATCATGTAAAATCAGCCGTTTTTTGGCCGTAAATTTGTCGGTAAAAACATTATTAAAAAATTCCCGATTTGGGCAGATTTTGGTGACATTTTAGGTAAACAAAAAAAATGTTTAAAAAATCTTTCGAATTACAGAGTGATACGATTCCTAATTACTTCAAAATCATGGTTTGAGGAGTAAAATTATACTGTTTATTTTCAAATCAGTCCTGTTGGATGGATAAGTGTGTGTTATAAATCAACATTATTGTTATTATTATTTATTATGAATACACAATATTATTTGTTTTTTTACAGAAAATATGGTCTGGTCAAGAAAGATTTATAAGTAGGCCAAACACAAACGATTTAAAAAACACCACACAAGTGAAAATTTAGTGATTTAGTAAACATGATTTAGTAAACATGGTAAAGTTCTGTGATGTTTTTTTACAGAAAATATTGTCTGGTCAAGAAAGGTTAAGTAGGTCAAACACAAAAGATTTTTTAAAAAAAACAGTAAGTCAAACGTCATTAAGAGAGAAAAAAATAATTGTAAAGATTGAAAAAGCTCACTATTTATGCCTTTAAAGCGTAATCGTCACAATTGTATTAATCTGTTACTGTAACCTACTACATCTTTGTATTACTCCCTTTTATTGATATTATGTATTATACTATTATTTATTCAATTGTAATTATTTTATCATTGGGTGCCATCTTCCTCACGCTCTGCGTTTTAGACTGGCATCCACATCTCCTGTATATTTGTATTTATAAATAACTGTTACTGTATAATGTTTACCGAGATGAAAACAAATAAAACTGAAACTGATAGAAACTGATAGACAATTGTATTGTTAACAGAATTCATAGTAGACTTGCAAGTCTGACCTCCAAACAGTCTGGGCTAGCTACAGATGTACATGTATATATTTCCTCAGCAGTTAATGTCATGAAACTTGATGTGGCTTGTTAATTTCACACCATTTACCCAATTTCCTAACTTATTTCTCAGAATATCCATATGTGAACTGAAACCTTAATGAAAAATAGAGAAAGGCCAACAATTGTTGTTTTGCCCTCAGCGACCGACCCTAAAATCTACAAAATTAGGGTCGCAATTTAAAAATTGTTACCGATATTGTCAAAATATTACTATTGTTCTACTTGAAATGATTAAGTTTGCTTCAATAAATTGTCTTTAAACTATTATCACACACTAAAAACATTAGTCAATTTGACAGTTACCAATTTTGTCTATGAACCACAGTCTGTCAGTAATATTTGATAGCAAAAAAGAAGAAGAAAAATAATAGAAGAAAAATCGACCAACCGACCCAATTTAAAAAATTTTGGCGCTTGAGGGCAACATCAACTTTTTTGTTGCCTTATCATACAATATCTTAATTTTTTTTCCCCCTATAAAACAGGAACTTGAAGACACATTCCGCGAAAGTCGCAAGGACATGTTCGGTCTGGAGTTTCCCATATTGGTGGCGCTGGAGTTCTCCCTCCACCTTCCCGAACACGAGGTGCTGCCGCACTATCGCCGCATCGTCATGTTGTCATGACCCTCGCTGTCCTTCCCACGGAATCGCCAGGGAAGATAAAACATTGCCAGAATGGCGGGAAGGGAGGATGAAGTGACTGATACCGGCAAGAGAGCGTAAAACAAACCCTCCCCACACATTGTACAACTCAATTCATACGGATCAAACTAAAGGATCTTCACTGATGGCTGAAACGAATTCTCTGCAGAGATTGTAGAGAGCTGGACAAACCATTTATATGTCCAATGAGAAGGATAAGTACAAAAGTGACCAGTCACATCAAAATTGACATGTTGGTAGTACAGCAATCTGAGTCATTGATATCAATTAAAAGAACCCGTTTTTGCTCCAAAATGATGCTTTGATAGTATCGGATTTTGAAGGGGCACATTATTTTCTGAATAATTTTCCAAAACTTTATTGGCTTCGATCTCGGTGTTTCACAACAACATGTCCCTTTTGACGCGACCGGTCACAAATGTTTTAGGAGTAAACTACTTTCTACTGAAATACAAATTGATGATTAATGTCATTGTTTGTGTCAAGTCCTTATATAATTATATACCCCCTATTCCCTATAGTAAATTAACATAATGATATTAACATACCAGTACATTTTCTTGCAGACTATAAATCTTAAGCTTGCCAATTTGAGATATTCTTCCCGCTATAAATCTCTGAAATATTTTGATACATGGTGAGTCAGAGAGAGAGAAAGGAGATTTGTTTGCCAATTTTGCAGAGGTGTTCATTACAACTTGCAAATGAAATCTCACAGTTTGAATAACATGTTTTTGTGGTGCACCAGTTACATTTTAACATTGATACATGAACAAAACATATCTCTATTTCATCAATGCTTTTTCTGTCCCAAATGAGCATGAATATGCATATCGATATTAACCAATTTTTGTATTGGTGTGAAGGTCAATTTGGCAAACAATTCTTCATATGTGATGCGGTCAAGCGGTATGAGTCGGATGTCGGGAATATTGATTTTGAGTTATAGATAAAAAAGAAGTGACAAACTTTATTTTCTCGGTTGGTAATTTGTTTGTAACTTAAAAACAAGAAGTTTGATTTTAGTGTGGTTTGGACCATACTATAGCATTTTCCACCTACTTTTTAAATGATTGACAAATGTTAAAATTGAAAACTGCCGACATGTGACTCATTTTGCTTGATCACGTCACATATGTTGAATATGGACATAAACATCTGTAACTTCTATTTTACTTTGGCCAAAAATAGGTCTTCTCTTTCTGACAAACACTATATCATTCAGTCATTCCCATAAGAGGTAGTAAAACCTTGTGTAGGCCACATTAAACATTATATATAGCATAGTTCAACATCTTTATTTAGGGTTTTTTTTCAGAGTTTAGTAGGAATTAGCAGGGCTATAATAGTTCTTCAGTTGTAGCATTATTGCAATTTTAACATGAGAGTATTATTTGGCAGTTCAATACTTTGATGGCCATCCCCCCTCCCCCGTCCCCACCCCCTGGGGGTGACTTTGCTTTGACATTATTATTGTTAAGATCTGTGTGGCAGCAGTACCAGTCTATGTAACAAATTAAAAGTCTTTACGACTGTTGTGCATGCTGAAATGTAACAATTATGTATTTATCGACTGCCAACACCCTCCCCTCCCCCCAATGAAGCCTACATGCCAACACCCTACACATTTTACAGTAACAAATTTACCTGTATCATGTAACTGGTATGAAGCTGTCGACATTCCCTGATATTGGACTGCGTTTGATTTGTATCTCTGGGGGGGGGGGGGGGGGAATGTCACAACACTAAAGACAGCTTTACAACTTGTAGACTAGTCAGTCTCTTATAAGGTATGCCCTATCCTCTTATTGAACTGTTATGTAGCATATATGCTTCTGTAGCTGCATATATAAGATTATCTTTTAAAAGTGAAACTTGGCCATCCATTAATATATAAACTCTATTCAAACCATGTCACCTTAATATGACAAACGTCTCAATGTAATTGTTTTCATAATTAGTATGAAATAAAAAGTCCAAGAACAAGGTACATTTGAGACCTGTCATCACAAAATGAGAGTTAAGTCGGAAGTTTTATTTTTTGGGTGTGTCCAAAATGCTCTGAAAACAAGCTTTAAAATGATATGCAACATGTCATAATTGCTCAATGTTTTCCACATCAAAATTCAATTTGAGGTTGCAAAATGACTTTGTTTTCTATTGATTTTGGCACGTTTATTGGATACTGGCAACTTAATGCTCATTATGTGGTAACAGGTCTCATTTTAGTGAATCTACCGGATTTTAAATCGGCAGGATCCATGATACCACCGGCTCACTCACAAATAATCCAAAGATCAAGTTATTGTGGTTTTGTAAATTAAAAGTCATATTTTGTTTTATTTTATAAAGAGTCTTTATAGCTAAGTTTATTTCTGTGTTTATAGACCAATTTATCTGATATTTACTGTCCTCATATTTTATGTTTTGTAAAAACTGTACACTTTTTTCTTTTTGTCTGTACTATAATGCTTACGACCAAATTGCTATGTATATATACCCTATGTCATTATCGTCAATTCTTGAACATGATTTAACGTAACTTACATTGTATTATGTCCAAGGAATTAAGAAGGTGATTCTAGTGGTTCTGTATATAGAGAGATAGAGATGATTATATTTCATTTTATCTTTACCATTATGTTGACCAAAAAGTGGTTGACCAAAATGGGGTTTATCCTTAGTGTAAGGTATGCATGAGTTGAACTGGTGTGAATACTCCAATTATAGGTCAATAAATGCATTGTTTTGCTTCTTCTTTTTTTGGCTTTACAATTTTTAGTTTTGAAATTATTGACCAAAAAGTGCACAAATGGTTTTTTTAATCTCAAAAATCACATTTTTTGCACTTTTTGGTCAATATTTTCAAAACTAAAAATTGTGAAGCAAAAAAAAAGATTCTATCCTAGATAATTGACTCAAGATGATTTTGATGAAATTTTGGAATTTTTAACCAAAAACTGATTTTGTTAGGTTGTCTAAAAAAAATGGCGCTAAAAATTGATGTTTTTGTATTTTTTGTGAAATTTGACACCAAAAATGAATTCTCAAACTAATTTCATTTCAAAAATTGTATATGTTTATATACAATACATTATTAGTTTAAAAGTTACAGTGCTTGATAAATTTCATAAAAAAGGGTTGACGTACACCTCCCTCAAACTTTAATCCCTAAATGGAAGTTTTTGTGATAAGACTAGTTCCAACGTGCAGTCTTGCACTCCGGATAAACCCCTACAATTGACTTGATTCCATTGTCGAGCAAAACTTATTGCAACTGACTACACATGAGCAGATATATGTATTATAGTTGTGCTATATATTATTTCTATTTTATTGTTTTATTTGTGAAATTTCAAGTAAAAAGTATCAAATTTGTAAATGATCCTAGCAGGATCTTTTTTGAAATGCATAATTTTAGTTTTAGATTCTTTTCACCACGCTTTGTGTTACTTGGGTAGTCTGCTCACAATTTCTTTCGTAATCTAGCGACATTTTAACCCTAATCCTAATACTAACCCTGACACGAGTTCCAATCCCTCTTTGGGTTTTGAAACAAATTGCACGGTCTACACATGTAGGTATTCATTCTTAGGCAGAGAGTAAAATAGTACAGAGTTACAATTGTGATATCTACTGATTGTGGTAGTTAGAGATATTTGTGAACAGTAATGTACACAACTTGGCTTGACATTGGCGAAACGTTTTAATGGTCAATTGTGACATGATCAAGGGGAATGAGTCGGATGTCGCTAATATTGCTTTTGAGTTATAAGACAATAAAAGGTGATCAATTCTGATGTTTTTTCATTGTTCAGGCAAATCAATGAATTGTCATATCTCTGGAACCAGATGTCCGATTGTGATGGGGTTTGGATCAAAGTGTAGCATTTGTAATGGACAATTAGCTTATGTTGAAAAATCAGCATTGAAAAATTGCCAACATGTGACTCATTTGCCTTGATCATGTCACAAGTAGTGTCTATTACCATTGGTACATGTGTCTTCCTGTAAAAAATTGAAATAGTCATTGAGGTTTTGAGTATCATTTGTGTAGTTTACTTGAAGGGAATGTATCAAGGATCGAGTGCCCGGGGATCCTAAATCCAATATCTGCCAGGTATTATTGTAGTCTATACTCTGAATCATTGGTATATTAACTGAATGTAACTCAGAGCAGCTATTGTAGATATGTAGTGTTGTTGACATCTTGTGAAATTCAACATCTGTAATAGCTGCCACATGTTGTAATAATACGCCTACATCTAGTGATATATGGTGTACCCTTGTAAAACTTAATCTGTTAAAAAGCAGCTATTTCACATTTAGATTTTTGGCACTAAATCCTTGATGATATGAAGATTATTTAATGAAATTGATCAACCCACCAAAGTGTGAGGTACACACTGTTACTTTATGACTCTTTTTCGTGCATGAAATTGATTATATCGCAGGGCATTATACGTTTATTTCCGTGTGTTTTGTTTCCAACGGAACAATTTATTGATGAGATGTTTTTTAGTTGTCATGATGTCCATATAGCTTATCGGTATCA
Organism: Ophiura sarsii; assembly: GCA_035610835.1. Lineage (NCBI taxonomy): Eukaryota > Metazoa > Echinodermata > Ophiuroidea > Amphilepidida > Ophiuridae > Ophiura > Ophiura sarsii. Next base: position 44,491,931 of record CM069453.1, read on the forward strand.
CGTCCAAAGTTTAATTAATATCATATTTTATATCAATGATAATCATTAATGATGTTCAAAGTTCGTTAGTATAATGTATTGCTTTTATTTTTAATGTTGTTGTTTTTCATTTGATAAAAATGGCTCGTTATTATCTTGTCTGGAATAGATATTACAGATATACATGTACATATATACAGAAGTGTGTGTGCGACACAAACCAGCTTTCGTAATACTGTAAAAGTGGAATTTTTCGCACTACATATATTTTTCGCGCTCAAAGCAGCTACCGCGAAAATTGTTACAAACAAATATATTAATTTTGCTTATAGGTATATGCAATGAAGCTACAAATCGTGAATTTAAAAACATGCTTAACGCTCTCCACGCGGCAGGCGTCTGCAGACGACATTCCAAAATTTCACAAAATGTTTAAAAAATGTCAAAATTCTTGAATTCATTACCATATATTAAAATCGCCATGTGAAATGCATTGCAATAAGTACAAACATTCCTAGTATTGATTCAGTAATCCATTGGATAGACCTTGAAAGTTGGGAAAGCTTTCTGAAAAGTCTGTTTTGTATACCGGTAAAACCAATAGCCGCGTGGAAAGTGTTAACAGTTCAAAATGGCAAAGCATGAACAAATTATCCCACGAAAAATTACTACTTTTACAGTATTTCTATGATGAATTAAAAAGCCTGCCTAACATGTGTACCAATTATATATAACTGATGTATATAGCACACATCTATTGTTTTGTCATCAGACCAAGATTTTTTATCCTCACTGGTTTGTGAGTCAGTTAATAAGTGAAAGGAACTATAATTGTTATGTGAAGTATGTGTATTTTGCAAACAAATTTCTTCTATGTTTGACCAATTTATAGATATCTTTCCATGTAGTAACTGCATAGAAACACTTAGGTCAATTCTTGCGAACCAACTGTTTTCTTCTTTTTAAACCTGTGATTAAAGCATGTTGTATTATTATTAGGTACTACAATGACTGGAAATTTAAGCATGGATCATTATAGTAGTAGTACATTCAATAAATATTGGTGGATCGGTTCTAGATTTGGACCTATACCGGGTGGTTCCAAAAAGGTTAACCCATTTCTGGCAGCCAATTTTAGCTACTTACTAATACAATTTGGTAATTGTCTTTAAATTTGATCGAAGCAGAGGTTATTAAGCATTACAGGGCTAAACATCTAATAAGACATGGCTCATTTCGTTTATGAAATATGAAACGTTAACGATAACATGTGCAAATTGGTTTGTCTACAGTAGCCTTCTCATCTTAGTCCATTTGACTAAAATATTCTGAACCGGAATCAACGACATGTAAAATAGCACTTTTAGACAACATTCTTGTCTTTAATTGGTAATCAATAAGCAAATAATAGGAGTTAGTAAAGATTGCAATGGCCTAAAATCAAGTGTGTTTTTTTCTTTGAGAGAAACTTTGGAGGCATCTGTGGACAAGTACATTTTGCACATGATATCTTTAAACTACAGTATTTCATAAACAAAAATAATCCAGATATAAGATTTTTTGCCCAGTGATGCTCAATAACCACCGTCTTAATAAAATGCAAAGACATTTATAAACATGAATTAGTAGTAAATAGAAGAAAATGGCTGTCAGATATATGTGGGTTAACTTTTTTTTTTTTAACCACCCTGTACCATTCTGCATCAGAGGAAACACAATGGACCAATCATGATGATTGCGCCATCCCTAGGTGCTATTGGTTTCGCTGCGATATATAATGGACCAAATGCAATAATGACTAGATTAAGATTTTCAAATCACTGCCTCCCCCTCAATAGACTCTATTCATGCGGCAGCCATTTTCCAAAATATGCCACCCAAGCCTCGTTCCCGTTTGGTCTATCTGCGCATCGGCGCATTCGATAGAACTGCGAGAGAAGCGTGGTACCAAAGCGCGCTGCATACGGATCCTCTCGCAAGTCACGCAGGCGCAGGTATACTTAACGGGAACGAGGCTTGGGTGGCACATTTTTGGAAATGGCTGCCGCATGAATATGGTATATTGGAAGATTATTGCCTTTCCTGAAATGGTACTGTAGCCAAAGTTCAGGATTCTACTATAACTACACGATCAAAGCCAATCATGCTTACTTACTCAATAGTTGTATATGAGAGCCTTGTGACCACTACTCAAATTAAGCTACATTTCTACGGTCCCCTGGAGCATGCTTAACTGTCAATACTATTGAGTCAATTGAATAGTAAATTTGAAAGCCCTCACTTGATACCAGTGGGCCCAATCAGTTGGTATTGGCCTATTCCATTTGAAACCCATACACCCCTATGGAAGACATTACCTTAATCTTCACTATAGGGAGTGTGAATTTCAAATGGGGTTACCTGCATGGGTGACTGCATTTGAAATCTACACTCTCTGTGTGAACATTTAAGGTTATGGATTACCATAGGGGCAGTTTGGATACAAAATGGAATAGCTCATTAAGCCCCAATGGCGCTCCATATTTTGAGTTAAGCAAGTGTCACTTAATCGCTCTTGGAATACATAAAAATGATCATAAATGGCTGTTAAGCGACAGGTATGGTCAGTCGGTTAGGTTTTTTTTGTTTTGTTTCAACAATTTGTGAAAAATTTAATGAGTTTTCAACAATTTTTGAATTTGAAGAAATTGTAACAAAAAAATTGTTGAAAATTCGAACAGAATAGATAGGTCGGGAACAGGAGTTTTCCCTGTTGCATTAACTCAAACACAGTACAGGTATACAATTTTGATCAAGCTAACTGGTAACTATGTGGCAAGATTTTTAACTAAGTACATTTGTTAGTTTACGAGCCTGTATACACATCAATTGCATTCATCAAATAGTAGCCTATGTATCTGTAGTGTGCACCATATATATTATAACTAAATCACTTTACTCAAATTATACACATACACATCCATAAATCTCTTAATTTACTCTTCTAATGTCAATATAATATCTAATTTTTCATCTTCTAAAAACTATTGTGATTAGTTATATGAATACCAGTGTAGCATTTACTGAATCAATCAATATCTCATAATTTTGATTGGATTCAAGATGATTAGGCCATGAGAATGTACGTTGAAAATTTGTTTCTGGTCATTTTTGTTTTCGATGATTTGGAACATAACAATGTGTAATCCAGAGTTGTTTCTGTGTAAGGAATGAAAAGAATGGTAAACTTTTTTCAACGGTCAATTTTTGAGCAACTCAAAAACTTGTATTCTCATGGTCTTATATCATATAAATAGGTCCTACCCATTAAGGGGGGACTTAAGGAAGTTTTTTGTTGAATTTTGTTAGTGCTGTAATTATTGAACCATGACTCAAATGTATATAAAAGTATACCTTTTTGGAAAGGAAATGGATCAGAGAATCCAAATTTGGCATCAATTTTGACCAAAAGTGTCACTTTTTTGACCCGATTTTTTTTAACAAAGCTAACAAACATAATTTTGAGTTAAAAATGCCCAAATCACTTGATGAGGATGTTAAGACACTACTGAAGGGAATTTTTTTTTTTTTTAAATCAATTTTTCACGTTTTTTGGCACTTTTTGGTCAACATTTTCAAAAATATTAGATTAGGTTTTTAAAAAAAAAATCGTCCCTTCATTAGTGTCCTAACATCATTATAAAGTGATTTGGGGTTTTTTTACTCAAAATTATTTTTTGTTAGCTTTGTTCAAAAAAATTTGGGTCAAAAAAGTGCATTTTGTGATTTTCTCAAAAAATCTACTTTTTTGGTCAAAATTGACGCCAAATTTGGATTCTCTGATCCATTTCCTTTCCAAAAATGTATACTTTTATATACATTTGATTAATAGTTCAATAATTACAGCACTCACAACATTCAAAAAATCAAATCAAAAACTTCCTTAAGTCCCCCCTTAAGAAATACTGTACATATAAAGTGCAGTAACATTTAAGCTCCAATATTATGTTTTCCGATAAATATATAAACAGTATACTCGGCAAACATACTAGCCTACTAATTAAATTTGTGATCTTCACTCAATTGTACGATAATTTGTTCTTCTACGATTGTCAAATTAATCAAGTATTAGAGAGAAAAAATCATAGACGTCTTCCTAATGTATGTATATAAATTATACAAATCAGCCGTATGTAACATTTAAAGAGAGATTTAAACAATTTTGATAAGAAATAGAAGATCTAGTATTGAGTATAGAAGAAGAGTCAAGAACATGTAGTCTGAGCATAGAAGTAGAGTCCAGAACATCTATAGTTCAGTCAGTTCCAAATTGGCGATCCTGCGTACAGCAGCGAATTATATCAGAGCGTGGTGGGCGCGCAAAACGCTAGCTTGGCGCAACATGGCGCATTGTGTATCGTATGTGTGATGCTTGCGGATATCAAAATAGCGTGCGTATGCTTGGATTACTTTCCCGCGCGGAGAGATAAAAACGCATAATTTTCGCCAAATTGGAACTGGTTAAACTATGGCCTGAGCATAGAATTAAAGTCGAGAACATCTATAGTCTATTTATCCATCACGAGGCAGTGACGTAACTGCGTATTCTACTGATTGCAGTACACAAACGTGCTCGCCTACTCGAGGTGCTGGTGTACACACATGTGCGTAGAAAGACGGAAGATACATATGTGTGCATGAATGCTGCGCTTGTAAAGTTACGTCACTGTCCAGAGGAAGACAAATAGAGTATAGTCCGAGCATAGAAGTAGAATCAAAAGCATCTCGTCCAATCATTGAATCATGTAGGTACATACTGTAAGCATGGACATTGTTTTTGCTATGTTAATTGGGGTGCTTTTCACGCTTCAAGTAGATACAGCAAACATGAAAATGCCCAAATATATTGCTTGTGTGTATGGATCTTTGAAATGAACTTTCAATTTGGAAATGTATATAAACAAGTAAAATGGTTCAAACTTGAAAAGCGTGAACAATTAATCACATGGGAATTAAGCTATATTAAAAAAAATCTTTTGTCTCAAAGCTCTTCAGTTTTTATCCTTGTAAAAGTGACCTTTTGTATTTAAAATGATGCGATCAATGAAAATCTGAAAAATCGGTGAAACTTTGGGATGATTTTTTTTTAAAGATTTTTTTCCTTCTAACGGGCACCAATTAACTAATGCGCGGGAGAGCTTTGAGACAAAAGATTTTTGTTAATATAGCCTTACCACTATTACAGTATGTACACTGACATAGTTGCCTAGAAAGAAGGTAAAAGTATTGTAAGGAATTTTACTTCATACAATTCAATATTGGGTTCATTTCTACTCTATCGTCAGTCCACAAAATGTAATCATGTTGTAAGATACTGTATATTAGTTGTATTATAAGTCATAAAAGCGGCACATCAAAGTTTGCCAAATATATCATTATAATGTATATTAACGAGTCTTCACAAAATGGCTTAGCTTCACACCAAAACAATTTGTTAAAACTTTTGTTATTGTTTTTAAATTGTATCAGATGTTAGCGATTTATGTTGGTGAGGTTTACCCTTTTTAAGAGTTTTTTTGTTTATTTCGTGTACCTCAATTGAGTGAAATTGACATTTTGAGTATGTTTTTATATAATTTTAAAGATGTTTAGTCTGCCACTGAAGTCGAATTGGCACGAATGGTGATAGCTTGTAAATGCAAAGCAGGTGCTGAGCAGATAAGAGGGATTTTCTATCGAAATAACCCAATCTATATTCAGGGGGACCCATGTATATTCAAAGGTAATATATCATGCTTACGAAAAAGGACATCACTAAAGAGTGTGAAAACATCAAAATTGTGTTAAGGCAAAGTGGAGACAAAAAACCCTGTTCTATGGGAAAATAGACCTCTCAGGTTGGCTCGGTCGATCAACCTTTAATTTTATTTTTTTTCTCCTTAAAAATTACACCAAAATCAGACAAATCTGTAAGAATGCTGCCATTTTTGACACACAAATCTGGGTCGTTAAAAAGACAATTCTATAATTTTCTAATTCTACAATTTCGTAACAAAAATGGGTCGATAGAACAGGGTTTTTCTGTTGCCTGTTTTGTGCATAGGACTTTGACAATATGTGAAGTATACAAAATATGGGGGAAATGGAAGAAAAATGGCTAAAATGATACTTATACGATATATCTTCTTGTTACACACAAACAAAACTTGTTTAGGATTCATTCTGAAAGTCTTACCAGAGCGTGATATCTACCCTTGTATTCAGGTCCCCCTCTATATATTTCAAACTTTGTTGATTGCTATGTGTGTTCCTTTGATGGAGATTAGGGGGTGTAATGCTGAATTGGTATTAGGGTGGGGAGGTATAAGAGGAAAAAAAGAGTTTGTTTGAGGGGATGGATTTGAAAAAGGAGATTGGGGTTGAGGAAATAGGAAAGAGGAGTTATATCGTCACTGTTCTGTCAAAACCTTGAATATTTTTCGGGCCCTTTTAGCATGTATAAAGATCAACTGCCCAACGGTTATGCATAAGAAGTGTTGCTTATAATAATATACATGTTCAGGGGCAATATTAGCACTTACAAGGTGTTGATAGATGTGTGTTTCTGGCCCTTGAACATGTTTAGGGCAGACTGTCCAAAGGTTATACATAGTAAGTATTACTTTATACATGCTGAAGGGCCAAATGGAGATACAAGGTTTTAACAGTACGGTGACGATATTGGAAAGAGGGAGGGGATGCAAACATGAGCAGGGAGATACTAGTGTTGTGAATTGTTTTGACTTACTGCTCCCTGGGTAGACAGTAGTGTATAATAAGAAACTGTTTGAATTGGTTTCCATTTTTCGATAACTTTATTGTTGACAAGTTAGAAAGCCAAGAAACAGGCCGGTCCTATTTGTATCGTTTTTGTTAACTCGTAGACATGTAACAAAACCGTCTATTTTGTACCTGAATATTTATGTTACTTGATACCATGATTTATATCGTTTTATTCTTCGACAAAATTATCATCTGATTATTATTGATACCAATAAATAAGTGCAATCATGTTATACCCATACCATGAATAATACATGTAAATTGATTGTGTGTGTGCTTATGTTTAGTTGTCATTGAATCAATTAGTCTAGGGGTATCTTGGTTGAGGATTCTATTTCATAAAAGACAAGTTTGAACTTTTTAAGGTGGATGTTCCGATCACTTTAGCTTTTTTTTGTCCTTTAATCCTAACACTTTTGGGATGGAAATGTTGAAAAAACTAGCCGGGGTGGAAATGGGCAAAATTTAGCCAACGACGGAATTCAACCCCCTGATCCTCTCGCATGGATCACAGTGACTTAGTCCACTCGGCCAGGGGATCACCGCGCTGCAATTAACAATTCTGTGCACATTTATAACCTGCCGTGAGCGCCCGACGAGATGACTGAGGCGACACATGATGCCAGCATAGTTTTCAAATGGGATTTCATAGGGTTCAGGGCTGTAAGGGTTAAAAAAAGGAAAGTATGGACCCAACAAACCTAAACCAGAGAGGGTGATAAGTAGGGACGCTTGTCTCTATTGAAATCGTGTAGAAAACGTGTGCTCGCACCTGTATGACTCTCAGGTTTGAAAAGGCCGGTATTCAATACAGGTTCTAATAGTCTGTTGCGACAACAAATTGTCTCTCATACTCAAGGCTGGAACCTTTTTTTTCTCAACCAGCCAGTCGGGCAGGTAACTCGCACAAATACCTGCCCAACAGAAATTCCACCAGCCACAATCAAGGAAAATAATAGTTGGCACACCTGACGCAACTTATAAGAACTATCCCTGTGCTCGCAATTGAGATCAGACTAGGGACATAGCACTGTGTAATAGAAAGCAAATAGTCTCCCCCTTTCTCAAATCCTTCCCCACCTTCCATCAATCAATGTTGGGGGAACTGCCAAGGCTTCTGATAACATGACTCGGATCAACATTGCCTCCGGGGAGAGAGGCGGGTATTTTCCGTATGAAGTGTGCCAACTTTTTTTCCCTTGATTGCAGTATAACTCGAACACTGTTTGAAAAACTTAACCTGCCAGTTGGGTGGGTACTTTTTGCATCTTCAGCCGCTCTACTCAAAAGTTCCCCGCTATGGGCAGGTAGGTGGGTGCTATTTCCAGGCCTGCTCATACTATACGTTATGATATATTAAACTATCTTTAGAAAAAACGCGTCTTAGCCGTCCCTTTCATTTAAATGTCACTGCCTAAACGCAGTACGCAGCCTCTTCAGTTTCTCATCAGTGACAAGACCCCTCGAACTATCAACACAGTTGAGGTTGCATTTAAACCGTTCTTAGTTATTATGATAATAATAATAATAATAATAATGTATTTTTATAGCACCCAAAATGTGAGTTCCTGGGCGCTTTACAAGCAAAACTACATTAAAAGAAAACTTATCAGGTCGTCCTCCACCTGAAAATTATGGGGATGTGACCCGTAACTTCCCCTGCCCCCCGCTGCCTATGCTCCTTACCCATCCTCCTCTCCTCCTTCTCTTCCTCCTTTTTTATTACTCTTTTGTCAATGGGGGGTCCATTTGCATAACAGGTCCCATTTGCATAAATTAATTAATGCGACGGCGCCACTTTATGACCATCACCGAAATGAAAGGTATTTGTAGACTTGCATCAAATCCGTCAGATACAAACTGACGGTATGGTGTAAAATGAGGGAATGAATTTAAATAAATAGAATAAACAATGAAACAACGTGAAGTATCATATATATCAGGCTTGTCAAAACCGTTCAGCATGTACGTTTTATCATTTTACCTTTAAAAACCGCACAATTTTGGGGGATTTTTCCCAACAATTCCGTGTAAGTCTATACCGAAGACGCCACAAACAGCGTCACCAACAATATGACACTCGCCAAAGTTAAACAAAAGTAGCTTCAGATCGGCAAGTTGAGTGGCACACCTCCTGATGGAGTGTTATTCCATATAAGTGTTGGGCTAGCCACAGCACTGGCTGACACAACAAGGTGGGTTTTGTGGCAGATCTTAGACCGTGTCTAGATGGAACATACATGTAAATAAAAATACACTCCAATATGTATAATTATGGGGGGATGATAATGATAAACAAAGAAACTTATCAAATTTTAGGAGGATACTTATTAAAATAACAGATGTTGTACTCATCAGAGCCCTCTTGTGATGTTTATACTTTTTTGCATTAGTGGTTGAATCAACTCCCTGTTCATTGATGGATGAAGATGGATGAAGATGGATGAAGAATATCTATGATAGACAATTTTTTTCACAATGGATTTCAGTCAACGTTCATAAAGTTTAATAAGTTTCTATTGATGGTCAGGAACATAGATTAATTTACCAGGAATGCTCCAGAAATAAGCAAACTGGGTAATAATACCAAGAGCTGGGCACTATTCAACCAGAAACAGTGTCATATTTTTAAAGTTTTAGACCCAGTTAAAGGTACAAGTTCTGATGGCTGGCCCGATTTTCAACTTGATGTTTTCTGTTTTACATGAAACGTCATACTTAAAATTGTCGCATTCCAAAGTTTGAGTTGCATAACTCCAATAGTTCTTATTTAAGAAGTTTGCCCATTGAGTAGTACACAAACTGGTGGGTGGTTAACCACCTTTGGCAGTAGTTCACCACATTTTAGCCTATAATGTCTAAATGGAACAATTCTGGCCCCTGAAAAGATTTTACAGACATATAATGAGAAAAATATGGGGATTCTTCTGTTATGAAAAAAATTGAAAAAAAATCATAGCCAAAAAAAAATGATCAGAACATACACCTTTAAAACAATATATTAGGCCTATGTGATATTTTTCTACACATATTTTTTCTCTCTCTTAAATAATGTAGTTTGACTATCGGGAAAGACTTTCCTGGACTCATAAATATATTTTGACTGCATTTTTCTGTAAAAACCCCATCACAGAACTTAAATACAGAAAACCATACTTGAAGTATGGTATTGGCCTATGGATACATCAAGTTTGGTAACTATATAAAGAGCTCAACAAAAGAAAGTTACACTTTTTTATGTTCTATAGAGTTACTTCCCATTACCTTTTGACCAAACAGGCTAGACTTTTGGATGAATCATTTTGGCACACAAATTTGCCACAAAACAGCAAAGATGCCATAATTAGCACCAGGTAATGAAAATCTGTGATGTTTCCAAATTCGCATATTCAACACAAGCAAAGACTGAAGGTATTGAACACTGCACATTCCCCTGCACAGGCTAATTCAAATTGTCGTGCATGGATATGTGTAACACGGTTGCAATGTGTGAACGATTGCTTGCAGTGGTCATCCATGCCATGCAATGCCATATAAATACACAGCATTTTCTCTCCGTTGAAAATGCAAATTTGGAAGCATCACAGATTTTCTATAAATGGTGCTAATCATGGCTATAATCTTTGTTGTTTTGTGGCAACTTTTGTACCAAATTGTGCCCCAAACAAAATGTCATCTAAATGTCGACCCATAGTCTGTTAACAAATAATTGGAAGTCGCACTCTATAGGAATTTAACAAAGTGTATGACTTTCTTTTGTTGAGCTCTTTACATGTTTTCTATCTTTGTATTGTGTTGTCATCCCTTATGGCTTTTAAGCTAATATGGTTTTTAAGCATATTGCTTAAGCCTCACTGCCAGTATCCAATGCCATTAGGATCACATTGTAAGATCCTTCCACATGCACATGATTGTGATTGTGTACATGTACTACTGGCTTTCTCCAAAGCACTTTATACAGTGCCATCAGTTTGGATATCAACCAATCAAAAACAGGCATTTGGAACACTAGCAGTGGTATCTTGCTACTGGGATTATGATCAATGTAGGATGGATCTAAACGATTGTTAGAACAGTTTATTTTCTTATATACCATCGATCATGTATACACATTCTACAGTGTTTTTGGCATTCATTATATCAGGTTTGTTAAATATGAAAAGCAAAGTGTTACCTGTAAAAGAACAATGGATTTTGAGCACTCCTGTGTGGATTCTGTTACATTTCTCCAATTTTTCAAAACTAAGAGCCTGGAAATCCAAACACCAATCATTCTCAACATAAACTTGAAATTCAAATGAAATTGTGATCATGTAAAAAGCATACAATCTGTCAGATTGTCACGGTATCTATTATGCTAACTGAACATGCGCTGTTACCTTTGTTATTTCCATATTTGTATGACTATTCATCAGCGTTTATGAGCATCACAGCGTTACATGTACTGCAGTTTATGCAAGCGTTGCTATAGCTATAAAAATAGTTCACTCCTGGTATGTGCTGTGATACATACACAATTAAATGTACATGATTGTATTGCTTTCTTAATGCAATATGTACATGGTTGGATTACCAACAACAATACAGAAATCTCAAGTTCAGTTCAATAGAAATATACTGTCTGGTGCGGCACATTTTGGATTTTTTTTTGCAGTTAAAAATGTTAAATTTCAATTTGTTCAAATTGGTAAATTATGTATTTTTAAGCACATACCACATTCACATTTTTTGTACATGGATTCTCCGCTCAGATGACAGTAAAATAAATAAACACCGATACTAAATCAATTTTAAGACATGTACTTAAAACATTGTCTAAAAATGTGCACAGAAACATAAAACAGTTCACATGGGTTTTTGTATTCAAATGTCCTAACATAGGCCCATAGGATAGACTGGTGGTTGGAATGGGCAAAGAAACGTGTTAACAAGTTTTTTTGGGTTTTTTTTCTTCTTTTTCCAAACTGTTTAGGTTTAAATAGTTGTGACTGCTTTATTTGGTGAATATATAATACATTAGCTTATTCTGTCAATGGAAGATACTCAATTCAACTTTAAATGGTATTTTGGCAAATTCTTTCCACTAGGCAACAAAACCTACCTTTTCCCTGGCTGATTGGCCTCTCATGAGGAGGTTAGTCAAGCTGGCTGAAAAATGTGTGGGTATATATTTTAAATTCTAAAAAATTGAAACATTTCAAATTTTAACCATCTAAAAAAGAATTAACAAACTTTTATAATTTTCGAAACATTTTAAAATATTACTAACAATTTAGAACCAAATCATGAACTACCCAAAATTGTCAAAAATAATAACACATTCTTACATTAAAGATGGGTCAGTGGGGGCCAGAATAAAAGTTGTCTTAATTTTATTTTTGTTAACTAATCAATATCTTAAATTTGTTAACCTCAATCTTTCCCCAGTCAAATTTTGTGAACTATCGCACGATGCATATTAGATTAATTGCATGATGCATATTAGATTAATATATTGTTGTTTCCTATTCGATCACTTTAACCCTAACCTATTCCCAAGCCAAGTTATGTGTTAATTTGAACTTTTCATATATATATGGAAGAAGAAAAGCATTATTACTCTGTGTGAGAAAAAAATTAAGTCAATTGTGTGTGTTTACCATTATTTTGTCCTAGGTGAACCTCTTAACCTACGCTGGTTCCCTGCGATGATGGTCTTCCCACACACGGCCCGACACTAACCTTGGTTAGTGGAGATTTTTCTGGATCGGAGCTGAGGGCTCAGGGAACCAGTGTACTACCAAGGCACCTGATTTACATTTTGTCCATGTATGTGGCATCTTAACACTTTCCATGCGGCAGGCGTCTGCAGACGAAATCCAAAATGTCACAAAATGTTTCAAAATTTCAAAATTTCATTGCCACATTATTTGGAATCACCATGAAAAGCATTATAAGAATTACAAGTAATCTATGAGATAGACCTTGTAATTTGAGAAAGGATTCTGAAAATTCTGTTTTGTATTGGGTAAAACTAATAGCCGCGTGGAAAGTGTTCATACCATTAAGTGCACGAAACAACATCCTTCATTCAACAAAAACCTGTGATTAATTTATGGTGTAATCAAAATTTCATGAACAACGTATTTCATTAGATGGGAGAAACATACATTACCTCTTACCCATATTATGATTTGTGTGTTCCAAATTCGAATAGCAATTGTGACCTTGTTGTAAAATTTGTTAGCGGTATATTCAAATGTGAAAATGAATTGTGTGCAGTGTTTCAATTGGGTACCGCAGTAAATAGGTTCACCAAAGACAAACAATTATAAATGTGATTGACAAAGCTGCTAACAAATATGGCATGTTTGCAAGGTTTGAAAAAAAATCTAAATGTCATCATGGTTTTAAAAACAAGATGGCTTCTTTCTTCTATTGCAGGTTTGTTGATGCTTTTTAATCACCCTGTATACCTGAATGAATAATAAACAAATATTTACACATTTATTCTATCGATACACAATAAAGTAAAACATTTAAACCCCAGATCTCCATTAAGGTGGAGAAACGCAGGGAGAATGGAAACATATATAGCCTTATGTGGTATGTTCTATCTACTGAAGATAGCATACAGGGTGAGCCAAAAAAAGTGTACTCAAAATAAAATAATTATTAAAAATATTTGTTATCAGAATATGAAGGCAACCAATATATGCAGCAATAGATGCATTTATTCACTATCGTCAGCAAAAAGAATTATGACATTATATGGTACCTTTCACCAGATATGACTATTTTGGTAAAGTTAGTGCACTTTGAAACCGAACACAATATTGAATATTTTACTCATAATGCTTGATATTAATGAACAAGTGGATTCATGTATAGTACACAATAGCTACAAAGACAAATCAAACATTCTCAGCTATTTTCTTTTCAAAAATTAAATATGAAATATTGAAAGACAAGACAATGTAATTATTACATAAATTAAGCAAAAACACCAACAAATTTGGCTTTTATGATAGTCGGACTCAGTTCGGACTAGACTGTTGACCGTTTTCAATAGTGGAATTCAATATATCTTACAAGAGAAAATATCACAAATCTTGGTCGGTTTATAAAATGTTCACTTTTACGCAAATGAGCATAAAATATGTTTACTACAACCAATTTCAGCCAACTAAAATCAACCATGCAATGCAATTTGCCATATGGGCTTTAGGCTGTGTCAGGCAGTATAGGATGCTAACGATGCATGCTATCCGTATAACATTAATCCAATAAATGGTTTTGTTAGATTATTGTTTAATTGGTGTTAACACTTTCCACGCAACTGGCAGCGGCAGACGACATTCCACTCATTCGAGATGCCCTATACATCCATTATTTTCCTCTGGAGATAGCACAACTATTAAAACTTTTATTTGAAGACGTTTGAAGTGTCCTCGAAACATTTGCCATCTTCAGTAGATAGCGATCAACAATTTAATGACAATTGCAATGCCTTCTACCGTCAGAAGATCAATAACTATAGATGTCAAATGCAATATCCTAAACGTTTTCAATCTTTCGCTATAATAATGATTAGCAATTAGTAGGCACAGCCCAAGTTATGCTGTACAAACCTGCCACACACATTATATCGTGCACAATTGACAAAAATATCTGTTTTTAGGTCAACTCAAACCTAATTTATAATAACAGACGAAGGCATATATCTTTTCACTTCATATAATTTAGTTATGTTCTTAATAATGTGGTGCAGTGTCAATTCATTAACCATTCTAGGAATATTTTAAATAATTTTATGTATTTGAGTGGTTTTAATACAGCGAGTGAAATCTATCATTGGGTGCATACATAGACATCAACTGCCTCATTTCTTTTAAACCACCCTGTAAGAACTGCATTTTCCTTGAGTGATACATTACATTTGGGAGCATCGCAGCTGTAAGTGATTGTGCACTAAATGTGGACTACACGTTGAGAAGACCATGATTGTGGTGGAGTCTAGTTGCAACTGTCAATTTTAATGGTGCTGTAGCGTCACGTGCGATAAATGTCGGAAGGAGATAACCAGAATACACATGCTCAGATCGTGAACACTACATTTTGAGCAGTTCCCAATAGCTCATTTTATTATTTTGACTTAAAATATCAATTAGGAACAAAACAAATTAATATTATCCCCAAAACTTCAAATAATACATAAGGTTTGTTTATTTCAAAGCATCATACAAAACATAATGTCCATCACAACGCCACTCATGACACACTACAGTGACTACATAGTGCAAATTAATGATATCTAATACAATTGTTCAAACAAAATGCACTAACGATACATTTCATTTGTTAAAAAATGTCCCCCATGAAATTTTAACGAAGAGAGTTTAATACTGTAGTGCCTTGATCAAATAAGAGTGTACTAAAGGGTTAGAAAAAAAGAAAGTCACCCCCCCCCCCCCCCCCCATGTAAATTAGATCACGTTTGTTTGCACAACTCCACACACAATTGGACTTTTGAGAAACTGAAACGTTTATGAAAAAACGATTGGTTGGTTAAGGTCCGATGTTCACTTTTTCCAAAACAATCACATTTCCCCAAAATGATGTTTTCAGAAAAAGTGGGGAAAATGTGACTATGGCGGGAAAAGTAATAATGATATTGAAAGGGGAAAACTTTACAAAAGGAAGGGCACAGGATGTACCTGCATCAAGCTAGAATAGGTTTTAAAACCAGGCTTTGTAGAAATTAAGAACATTCCGAACTTGCAATATTCTTATTAATTGATTCTGACAAAAATAAAATTGTCTTGACTGCTAAAAATATACGGTTCATTCCGTAAAAATCGTACATGTGGACCTTATCTCGGTCTTATTAATAAATATGGCTGAAATAATCCTGTTACATTCTATTTAATAATTATAGCATTACACTAAAACCCCAAAACTTTTACAACTTTACAACTTTACTTAGTCAAAATAATTCTCTTTTTGGACAAAATGGTGGCTCTGAAAAGAGCCGTTTTGTTATAAGAAGATAACTGCCTCTTATTATTGTGCTTTGGCTTAAAATGCCGCTTGCGTTAATGATGTTTCTGATGAGAATTCTTTCCATATTGCCGCGGACCCTTGCTTGGACGCTGCTCTTTGGTTTCCGCCTTTCTTGTAGAAGCTTCTTTTGCCGCAAGATGTAGTCACTGACCACTTCGTTGAACACCAAACGTGGCAAGTTCGTCAGACACGGCCCAGATATTTGGTTAGAACGTCGTTGAATGCGTAGTCGCGGCGCTTCTTTGTATTCCGCTCTTTCTGCTCTTTTGAATTGAATCAGCGGCGGCCGCCTTTTGATCTCCATGTGAGTGGATTATCTTTCGGCAAACAGGTAAGACGCTGGCTTGTGCTCGGATGGGTTTATATTCTCGTGCAATTTGCAGTCAACATCACTTCTGCTCTTGACTTCGTTACGAACTCTTCACCATCACAGCTCCTACAAAATATTTATCTACCAATCTAGGAAATATCTGCGCATTTTGATTTCGATACCATTTGGATTCGTCGTTAACCTGTTAGACCATGTTTCGTCAGCTGTTTGTGGCTGTTGTTTATGGCATTTTATTTACTGTTCAAGTAAATGGTTTCATCAATGGATGGTAAGTTGTTATTAAAAATACAATATAGATATCTCTAGCTATTA
Source organism: Ophiura sarsii (assembly GCA_035610835.1). NCBI lineage: Eukaryota > Metazoa > Echinodermata > Ophiuroidea > Amphilepidida > Ophiuridae > Ophiura > Ophiura sarsii. The sequence continues at coordinate 44,508,396 of CM069453.1, forward strand.
AAATGTTGATAATTTGTTAATACATTTTGGTCTAGGTTGTTGGCAGATATAAAATGTAACTTGTATCATTCGTTTTTAATTTATAAGACAACAAATATGTATAGTATTAATTGAAATTATTTAATTGTTGAAACTAATTACAATTACATATAGTTTCAAACGTTCATATTTCATATATTACAAATAACTCAAATATGTTGCTAGTTTGTTATTAAATTTGTTATTTAACTTTTTACGCCGTAACATCTGGGCAATAATAATTATGTTTGGACATGGATATATGGTCATTTTCCAGTGTTACGGTTAGCAAGTCGCTATAGCTATGAATCATTTGTATATTTATTGATGCTCAGAAACGATGTAGCTCAACAAAAAGTTAATTAATTATTACCTATCGTTTCTTTTTTATTTTCAGGTCTCAAGCGAGCAATATACTCTTGGCAGGATCGAAGGTAAGTTAGTGTCACATTTTATTCTCTTTTAGTTTTATAACTTAATTACATCATGCGAGAGAAGAAATATATTTTGTCTCGTCTCGATTCCTACCCTTTTATGATGTTAGCTTTCCATGCATTTTTCATTTCGAATTCCGCAAAAGGTTTTCTTTTGGAATATTCTTATCTGTTCTAAAGGCGTAGCTTTAATTGAAAGTGAAAGCTATTGTATCGTATAATCCCTTCATTGACAATAAGATGACAATAAACTTCGAATGGACAAAAAACGATTTCTGGGACGTCATGCAAGGCGCTTTCTATTTGGGCGGCAAATACGAACGCTTATAATAATCCGCTTGATTGTATGTGGCAATGACCATGACGACACGTTATTGGTCTCCAGGACTGGTATTACGATAGAATCGATTTTAAATGAGCAGACACCCGTGGATCATCCTTTGTCGGCCACAAATTATTGTTGTTGCTATTGTTACACTTACGAACGCTTATTATATTAGATTAGATAATCAAGTGAACTTAAGAGGCATACATATTAACTTTAAGAGGACACAATTGAGATCCACAGTCTTTAATGTCATTATAAAGTAAGATTTAAATACGATTTTGTATTGCAACCCGAAATACCATTTGGAAACACTTGGTTATGTGATCTACATGTAAATAAGAAATGTCTTAAGTCTTCCACAGAATCATCATTACAAAACATACATTTACCATCCTTGTTATTTGAAGACCATTTGCGTATTCTATGTTCCAATGGACGCGCTTTGAATATTCGACTACAACCAAAGAAATCAGTTTTGTCTAAAAGATAGTCTTCCAATTGAACGGGTTTTTTAAACTGCAAATAGTCTTTAAGAGAAGAATTTCCCCTAACAGTGTTACTCCATACATTATGACAGACAATCTTATTCGTTCGTGAGAAAGTTGATGTAATGTCTTGCATCCTTTGCAATTCGACTGCGCTATGCTATCTCCTATGAGATTAGCGTTACTTATAGGGTCACAGCAGCCTCGGTGATCTTCCCGCATCGCATAGTATTTGTTGTATTAAAACCCGAAATACCATTTGGAAACATTCTGTACTTCAATTAATCTTTTGTACTTAGGCTATATAGGCCTACTTGCTGTATACTTTCATTTAACAAAACATGTATTTTTAATTTCATCTCTTTTGCAGACCTACCTGTCTTACTCCGATAGCATTGCAGCCGGTGCCCATCACGCCATGTCCGAGTGTAGGAGCCAGTTTCAGTGGGACAGATGGAATTGTCCAGACAACTCTCTCACGCTATTCACAGAGCTAACGCGTAAGTTTATTATTTCCTTCCTCACAATGTTAGACATTTCTGTGGCAATGTACATTGTAGTTTTATCCGAGGTGTCAATATAAAACTGTTTAAATATGAGAGCATTTTCACTCACCACATACCGTACATAGGGTGAAATACACTGTACAACTTGCACTTTTCATTCTCCCTATTCAACATTTTTCAACATGCGCCAATTTGTTTTGAAAAAGGTCCTCTTCCTCTTTACCCAATTCCGGACGCTAAACATGTTTTTTGTTTTACTTTGCCTTATATTTTCACTGAAATTTATTGCATAATGTTAAAGGTATCTGGTCTGGTATATATTAACAATATTGATTATAATTCTTATATTCCTTTTTTCATTAACTGCAGCTACCAAAGAGATGTCTTTCGTTCACGCCATCAGCGCTGCCGGAGTGATGTACACCTTGACCAAAAATTGCAGCATGGGACATTTCGCTAAGTGTAGCTGTGACAACAGGAAAGTTGGACAACCAGGTACGGATCACATACAATTTCAATGATTACAATGTAGCTATATATCCTTTAGGCGAGGGAAAAAAACCGAGCCCGACCGACCTATTTTCCCCCTCGAATTTATGTATTTTTGTCGCTTACAAAATCATTGAAATAGCGTTATTTTGATAGGAGTGTTTAGTGCTGTATGGAAACTAGGATAGAACTCTTTTAGAATATTTTAGTACGATTTTGTTCAATTCAACGGGTGTGATGATATATTTTTGGCGTTTTCAACTAATCACCATTATATCTGTAGATAATTGTTTGTCAAAATAATTCCACGAGAAGATAAACCCATCCGAGCACAAAGCAGCGTCAAGTGTGAAATGTGCCCATCAATTTGTAGACAATCCACTCACGTGGAGATCAAAAGGCGGCCGCCGCTGAAACTCTGGTTCAATTCAAAAGAGCAGAAGAGCGGAATACTGAAGAAACGCCGCGACTGCACATTGAACGACGTCCGTCCGGGTGGTCCGATGAACATGCCATGGATATTTAGAATCTGAAAACATAATTCATGAAACAACCAAACATATGAAACATTGAGTGCTGAGACATACATTGGATTATACAGAAAAAAATACAAAAAGGCAGGACGCTAAACATGATTTTTTTATTTATTTTGCCTTATGCTAATAACATAATATAAACATATTATAGCCTAGAATAATTTACTTATTGTTTTTCTGTTTCCTTTTTTTTTTTAAAGGTGGTGACAACTGGCAATGGGGTGGTTGCAGCGACAATGTCGATTTCGGTGAGCGTGTCGCCAAGAATTTCCTCGATGGTCTGGAGACGGGAGAAGACACCAGAGCAGTGGCCAATCTCCATAACAACGATGTTGGTAGAAAGGTGAGTTTCCTTGAATAATCCCGATTGCTCCTCAGCTCCTCCACTGATGATGTTATCAAAAGTGTTATATTTTGACAGCCATCTTAACGTACTATACTTTTTAGGCTAGATCTTTGCACAGTGGCTGTTGAGTATAGTTTGGGGGAAGTTAACGCTCCACGCGGCAGACGTCTGCAGACATCATTCCAAAATGTCCCGAAATGTATCAAAAATGTCAAATTTGTGAAAGGTTTCTGAAAAATCTGTTTCGTATAATATGGTGAAACTGATAGCCTCGTGGAAAGTGTTAATTAGCGTGTAGGCTACTTGCCGGTAGCTGTCAAAATGTTAGCTTAAACATTTTGAACATAATAATGTTTGGTTGAAATTGAAAAGAATACCCATGAATTTTACCACTTACAAATCATCATGAAGTTAATTTATTACAAAGCGTTTGGTAGATGAAACAGCTGAAAGTTGCAAAAACAAGTCTCATCTGAAAGATAAAAAAATACATTTAAATTGAGTGCTATCTTCAGTAGATGGAATAGCTACTGAAAACTTGTTGTTTCCCATACCAAAACTTCATCGCATAAGGTATTATATTGTTTTGGCATTTTGGCGGGAACATATTTATGTAAAATAACTGCTACCTCCGAAGCATGGTGCAGCTGAACATTCAAGTGTGTATTTAAAACGCTTCTCACTTATGTTTCTAGATTCATTGTAACAATTTTCGCGCCCTTTTTGTCTCCTCTCCAGGCTGTTCGCAAGACCATGCAGCGTCAATGCAAGTGCCACGGTGTATCCGGTAGCTGTTCCATCCAGACCTGTTGGGATCAACTAGCTGACTTCCGCGTCGTCGGCGCCCTACTTAAACGAAAGTACCTGGATGCCATTCGAGTGGACTACATACGCGGCGAGCTCATCGGCGACGAGACAGAATCGGCAGCAGCGCTATCCAACAGTCGTCACAGTCGACGTGACGAGCAGAAAGTCTCCAAACATCTGGATTTCCCCAAACGCGACCTCATCTACCTCGAAAAGTCGCCGAATTATTGCAGCGCCAATTCTACCCTCGGAACCCGCGGAACCGCCGGTCGGGAGTGTTTGAGGAAGCCACGTGACTCTAATGAACTTATCGGTAATGCCGACATGGAGGCTTGGGAGCATCGCAGCTGTAAGAGATTGTGCACAAAATGTGGACTACACGTTGAGAAGACCAAGATTGTGGTGGAGTCTAGTTGCAACTGTCAATTTCAATGGTGCTGTAGCGTCACGTGCGATAAATGTCGGAAGGAGATAACCAGATACACATGCTCAGAGTCGTGAACACTAAGTTTTTGATATGACTCTTTTTGCTAGTGCTGCTGCTACAACTCACGGAGTTCACATCAAAGTTAACACTTTCCATGCGGCTATTAGTTTTACCATGATATACAAAACAGATTTTTCAGAAACCTTTCCCAATTTTCAAAGTCTAGCTCAATGATTACTGAACCAATACTAGGCATGTTTGTTTGTCATCAATGCATTTTCTCAAGGTGATTCCAGATTCCAGACCTCTTTGAAACACTTTGTAAAATTTTAGAATGTCGTCTTTAGACACCATGCCACGTGGAAAGTGTTAATTGTTGCTGATATCTTTGGATATACATGAATGTATGCAGACTTTTTGTACTTGATAATTGATTGATTGTATGGAAATGTTTGTGGTTGAGCTGATTCAATTCTGGTATGGTTACTTATACCGCAGTGATTAATGTTATAGGCCTACAGAATAGAACATAGTAATTTAATATTTGGTGCAACACGTTTTTGATATGAATATTTTACCTCTGGTTCAATTAATGTACTTTGTGCCACAACTTTAGTATTAACATTTTGTTTAGTATTTTTCACATTGATACATTGTTGCTGGTGGGTTCTATTCTAAGGAAAAAATGAATTTGTATTGTTGCCAAAAGATTTACACTAACTACTACATAATACAACGAGTTTGAACTTAAATCGAACCATCGTGCAATTTATATGTGTGTTATGAGATGTGTAAAATATGTACATGTTGTACAACAATATAATTATTTCTTAAATTGATTGAAATGTAGGTTCTGATGTCGATTTTTGTTTACATTATATTACTGCTTAATATCTCAGCATCATTTTAAATATTTTACCATTCAATTTTTAATGTGCATTTTAATAATCAGCTTGAAAATTCAATGTATTACTCGGGTATTTTTGGAATGATAATACTATAATATTATAATAATAGTATAAACACATTATTGAATCGTTTAACTATCGTTAAGTCTTTCTCAGATAACATTAACAGCTTCTATGCAAACTATCAATATTAGTGTACACATTTTGTAACATAGTGCAAATAGAAATATATATTATAATATTTTGTATGATAATACTGATTTATTTTTTAACAGTACCCATCAATGGGCGCTCCATATTTTCATCATTCAATGTATACTATTTGGATATGCTGAAGACATAATAATAAAATTGTCAATGACATAAAATTGAAATAATTTGACTACTTGTGTGAATACATGGTATAGGTCAGTAAGATGTAGGTATGACAGATGAGTTATGGAGAACCGGCAATCGACAGAATCAATAGCTTGAAAAGAACATTTATTTAACAATCAATAGCAAATGATACCAACTTCGGTTTTAAAGTTGTTTGTAGCCTTACAGCTTTTGATTACAGCAAACATATTTTGATTTTCTTTTCCTTTGCCCGCTGCAAGGAATAGGGATTGACAGTTCAGGAGCATAACAACTTTAATACTTTACTAAACAGACTATTGATGTGGTGAATGGGCAGTTCCCAATAGCTCATTTTATTATTTTGACTTAAAATATCTAGGAACAAAACAAATGAATATTAACCCAAAACTTCAAATAATACATAAGGGAGCGTTCATAAATACTTTGGTGGGGGTGGGTGGGAAAATTGGCATCCCGGACATTAAACAACAAAAAATGATCCCCCCTTCGAGAAAGTCTTATTTTTATTGATCCCCCCTTTCAGGGTCTGAAATTTATTTTGATCCCCCCCCCCCCCCCCCCCTCCCCTATGCCAAACCACACTTATGTTAGGTTTGGTGGGGTAATAACGGATTATGACTGAGTTATTTTGAATATCTTAACTTCCAACAGCCTTTAAACATAGGCGTAGCCAGAAGGGTCCAGGGACCTGCTTAAGGGCCCTGGTGGCATCCAGGGGCCAAGGCCCCGACGGGGTTAAAGAAGCAGCGGCCCCTTAGAGCTGTAGGTTTTCTGACCTGATATCTTAACAGGCGCGCGCAGCGCAAGAAAAAAATTGCTACTTTTACACTTACTTTGCTATGATTGAGGCTTGCCTTCATAAAATCTTTATAAAGCTAAAGTATGTATGGAGGCCCATGCAAAATTTGCTACTTTATACTTTTTCTTCTTCATAGAGCTAAAGTTAATGTTTGAAAGGCACATGTTTTATGTTTGATATTTACATGTGACTATATTTTTATAAATGTAATGGTGCAAAACTGTTTCTTTACACTAATTCTGTCATGATTGGGATACATTTGGGCTTTAAACTAATTCCCGAAACCTAATTGAAGTTTGGGGAACACGCGCGCGTAGCGCGCACATTTTTTGCGGCTTTTTTACATTAGAAATTTGTTTGATCCCCCCTTATCGGCAACTTATTTTGTTTGATCCCCACTTTTTGAGGTTTATTATTTTTTGATCCCCCCTGAATTGCCCCCCCCCCTACCTCAGTATTTATGAACGCTCCCTAAGGTTTGCTTATTTCAAAGCATCATACAAAACATGTGGTCCATCACAACGCCACTCATGACACACTACAGTCTGACAGTGACTACACATAGTGCAAATGAATGATATCTAATACAATTGTTCAAACAAAATGCACTAACGATACATTTCATTTGTTAAAAAATGTCACCCATGAATTTTTAACGAAGAGATTTCAATACTTTAATGCATGATCAAATAAGAGTGTACTAGAGTGTTGCTGTTATATTAATCAATTTGCTTGGATTCTTTCTTTATATTTAATAATTAGCATTAGACCAAAACCCCAAAACTTTTACAACTTTACTTAGTCAAAATAATTCTCTTTTTTGGACAAAATGGTGGCTCTGAAAAGAGCCGTTTTGTTATAAGAAGATAACTGCCTCTTATCATTGTGCTTTGGCTTAAAATGCCGCTTGCGTTGATGATGTTGCTGATGAGAATTCATCCCATCTTGCCGCAGACTCTTACTTTGACGCTGCTCTGATTGGGTTGAAGCCTTATTCCTCTTTGGTTTCCGCCTTCTTGTTTCTTGTAGAAGCTTTTCTTGCCGCAAGATGTAGTCACTGACCACTTCGTTGAACACCAAACGTGACAAGTTCATTGGACAGGGCCCAGATATTTGGTTAGAACGTCGTTGAATGCGTAGTCGCGGCGTTGCTTTCTATTCCGCTCGTTCTGCTCTTTTGAATTGAATCAGCGGCGGCCCCCTTTTGATCTCCACGTGAGTGGATTGTCTTTCGGCAAACAGATAAGACGCTGGCTTGTGCTCGGATGGGTTTATATTCTCGTGCAATTTACAGTCAACATCACTTCTGCTCCTGACTTCGTTACTAACTCTTCACCATCACAGCTCCAACACTTGATGGTGTGTATATTTTCAAAACAATAAAATAAATTGAAACATTTCAAATTTCAACCAAAGATTTCTTAAAATTATAAATTTTGAAACATTTAATATATTGTTGTTGCCTATTCGATAGCTTTAACCCTAATCTACTACCAAGCCACATTATGTGTAATTTGAATTTTTCATACATGGAAGAAGAAAAGCATTATTACTCTGTGTGAAAAAAAAATGAAGTCAATTGTGTTTACCATTGTCCTAGGTGAACCTTTTTGCCTACGCTGGTTCCCTGCGCTGATGGTCTTTCCACACACGGCCCGACACTAACCTTGGTTAGCGGAGATTTTTCCTGATAGGAGCAAAGGGCTCAGGGATCCAGTGTATACCTCTTTACCAAGGCACCTGATTTACATTTTATCCATGTGGCATCTTAACACTTTCCATGCGGCAGGTGTCTGCAGACGACATTCCAAAATATGTCACGAAATGTTTCAAAAATGTCAAAATGGTTGTATTTCATTGCCATTTTTGGAATCACCATGTGAAATGTATTAAAAGAAGTTCAAGTAATCTATGAGATAGATTCTGAATCATCATACCAAGGTTATTACTATTCTGACAAATCTGTTTTGTATATGGTAAAACTAATAGCCGCGTGGACAGTGTTAAACATCCCATTAAGTGCACAATATAACATCCTTCATTCAACAAAACCTGTGATTAATTTATGGTGTAATCAAAATTTCATCAACAATGTATTTTATTTAAATGGGAGAAACATACATTACCACTTACCCATATGAGTTGTGTGTTCCAAATTCGAATAGCAATGTGACCTTATTGTAAAATTAGTTAGCGGTATATTCGAATGTGAAAATGAATTGTGTGCAGTGTCAATTGTAATTCAATATACTTGGTAGACAAACGTGTAAATTGGGTTACGCAGTAAAAGGGTTCACCAAAAGACAAACAATAAATGTGATTGACAAAGCTACTAAACTAACAAATATGGCATATTTGCCAGGTTTGAAAACAAAATCTAAATGTCATCATGGTTTTGAAAACAAGATGGCTTTTTTCTACTATTGCAGGTTTTTTGGTGTTTTCTAATCACCCTGTATACCTGGATGAATGATAAACATATATTTACACATTTATTCTATCGATACACAATAAAGTAAAATATGTTAACCCCAGATCAGATCTCAATTGAGGTGGACAAACGCTGGGATAATGAAAACATAGCCTTATGTGTATGTTCTATCTACTGAAGATAGCATATGTGGCATGTACTATTTAGTGATGATAGCAATGCTATGTGTGCTGTTAACTGAAGATATATAATAAAAATATGTTAACCCCAGATCAGATCTCAATTGAGGTGGACAAACAAATAATGAAAACATAGCCTTATGTGTATGTTCTATCTACTGAAGATAGCATATGTGGCATGTACTATTTAGTGATGATAGCAATGCTATGTGTGCTGTTAACTGAAGATATATAATAATATCTTAATGAATCACTCAAAAATATGTTAACCCCAGATCAGATCTCAATTGAGGTGGACAAACGCTGGGATAATGAAAACATAGCCTTATGTGTATGTTCTATCTACTGAAGATAGCATATGTGGCATGTACTATTTAGTGATGATAGCAATGCTATGTGTGCTGTTAACTGAAGATATATAATAATATCTTAATGAATCACTCAAAATAGTAGAAATTTGCATACAGTTTTGAAATATTTGTTAGAGTCAAACAATACATTTCATAAGACATTGGTTAAAATCAATTGATAAGTTAAGATTAATTTATATACTATTATATTGTACAACGTGCTCCAAAAAATGGGTCAAAATGGGAAAGCTGATTTTGTCGTAAGGAATGTGAATTTCTTCATGATATTTTATTATCAACGAGTGCATGTATTCATCCTTTAACTGTTTTAAAGTTCATGTAAATCCAACGCACACTTTTTGAGATACACAGTGTTGAAGTGAAGCATGTCAGAAACCATTTCCTGCAGTTTTACGGGGTAATATCAACCATGCAATGCATTTGCCAAACGGGCTTTAGGCCGTTTGGGACGCTAAAAATGCATGAAATCAGTATAGTCTGAGACGAATATACCAGGTATATTTGTCTCCGGTATAATGGTTTTGTTAGCTTATTGTTTGATTTGTGTTAAACAATGGTTTTAGTCTGATAGTGGTCCAGAGGTTAGGTTTTTGGCCCTGGAGTGGAGTTGACTTTTCAACTCCAGCGGTTTAGGATGACATAATTTAGTTCACGATGAACACGTGATGAATTTTCTGGAATCCTGTTATCAAAATCCATTTTTACATTGAGACCAACTGGGATTAAAAATATACGGCCATTCGTGTCCACCGTCGTCTGATTCTCCACTGATGAGAACAACGGTATAAGTGCTCCCTCATATCCAAAGATCGTTCAACAATAATGGCGCTACATTAAACCCAGCAGAAGACTAATAGGACCAGACGACGCTGGCAACGACTTGCCCACATTTGCATTGCATTTGTATTGGTTTAATCGTAGATACCCATGGACAAATTAGCATATATATCACCGTATGTACAACTCATAGCGGGTGGTTAACTTTTGTGTCGGGCGGGTGAAAATACAAAAGTACCTGCCCGCCCGACTGGCAGGTAACATTTTTAAACTCACAGTATAAATGCGTTACACTGGCTGGTGGAATTTCTGTTGGGCAGGTATTTTTGTGTGAGTTACCTGCCCGACTGGCTGGTTGAAACAAATCTGAAGTTCCAGCCCTGGTTACAATTCAATAGTAGTGCAATGCAATTTTGTCAAACATGGTAACACATTATTATAAATGTATAATCATGTAAAAAAATGATATTGTAAGGTATCTTATTTGTATATTGGAGATTCGAATAATTAATTAGCTAATTGATAGCTTTAACCCTAATCTACTACCAAGCCAAATTATGTGTAATTTGAATTTGTCATACATGGAAGAAGAAAAGCATTATTAATTGTGTTTACCATTTGTCCTAGGTGAACCTTATTACCAAGGCACCCGATTTATATTTTGTCCATGAGAGGCATCAACAAAACCTGGGATTCATTTATGGTGTAATCAAAATTTCATGAACAATGTATATATTTTATTTAGATGGGAGAAACATACATTACCACTTTAACCCATATGAGTTGTGTGTTCCAAATTCGAATAGCAATGTGACCTTATTGTAAAATTAGTTAGCGGTATATTCGAATGTGAAAATGAATTGTGTGCAGTGTCAATTGTATTTCAATATACTTGGTAGACAAACGTGTAAATTGGGTTACGCAGTAAAAGGGTTCACTAAAAGACAAACAATAAATGTGATTGACAAAGCTACTAAACTAACAAATATGGCATATTTGCAAGGTTTGAAACAAAAATCTAAATGTCATCAAGGGTTCTTCTTTCTACTATTGCAGGTTTTTTGGTGTTTTTTAATCACCCTGTATACCTGGATGAAAGACCAACAAATAATTACAATTTTGTTCTATCGATAAAGTAAAACATGTAAACCCCAGATCAGATCTCCATTAATGTGGACAAACGCTGGGAGAATGGAAACATAGCCTTATGTGGTATGTTCTATCTACTGAAGATAGCATATGTGACATGTGCTATTTAGTGATGATAGCAATGCTTTGTGTGCCGTTAACTGAAGATATATCATAATATCATAATGAATCACTCAAAATAGTAGAAATTTGCATACAGTTTTGAAATATTTGTTAGAGTCAAACAATACATTTCATAAGACATTGGTTAAAATCAATTGATAAGTTAAGAATAATTTATATACTATTATATTGAACAACGTGCTCCAAAAAACTAAGTCAAAATGGAAAAGCTGATAATTTTGTAAGTAATGTAAATGTCTTCATGATATTTTTTTATTAACGAGTGCATGTATTCATCCTTTAACAGTTTATAATTAGGACGCTAACAATGCATGAAATCAGTATAACATTAATCCAATAAATGGTTTTGTTAGCTTTGTATTGTTTGATTTGTGTTAACACTTTCCACGCAGCAGGCAGCTGCAGACGACATTCCACAATTTCACAAAATGTTTCAAAAATGTCACCCCCTATAATGTTATTTTGTGCCATGATAATAACAATTGAGCACCATATTTACTTTAAGGATTAATAAATCAAAAGTTGAAAAAATATGATTTTTTTTTTCACCAGCCATTGACTTATCACGCTGGCTCAACTCTCCTGAAATGGTGGCTCATCTCTCCCATACTGTAGGGAGAGTTGAGCCACTTTACCATTTTTTTCAAACCTTTTATATAAATAAGCCTTAACTGCTATCCAAGCTGTTATTGTTTCACAACGAAAACAACACTCTAAAGTTTTACTTACACTAATTTTTTACAGGTTTTGTACTTTTCTTACGCATTTGCTGACACAAAATATAAAAATTGGCTCAACTCTCCCGCATCTCCCCTAATCTTTGAGATAGACCTTGAAAGTTGAGAAAGGTTCTGACAAATCTGTTTTGTATAAATGGTAAAATCAATAGCCACGTGGAAAGTGTTAAACAATGGTCTTTTAACCTAAAGAGGTCCAGCTATGGCGCAAATTTGTTGGCTAACTCCAACCAAACTAAAAGTTTTTGTTTATGTAATGGATGACTCATTTTCAGTCACGTGGCTTCTTAAACTTGAACCTTGTCTCGATATCTTAATAAATATGGCTGAAATAATCCTGTTATATTAATTAATTTACTTGGATTCTTTCTTTGTATTTAATAATTAGCATTAGACCCAAACCCCAACACTTTTACAACTTTACTTAGTCAAAATAATTCTCTTTTTGGACAAAATGGTGGCTCCGAAAAGAGCCGTTTTGTTATAAGAAGATAACTGCCTCTTATCATTGTGCTTTGGCTTAAAATGCCGCTTGCGTTGATGATGTTGCTGATGAGAATTCATCCCATCTTGCCGCAGGCTTTGCTTGGACGCTGCTCTGGTTGGGTTGAAGCCTTATTCCTCTTTGGTTTCCGCCTTTCTTGTAGAAGCTTCTCTTGCCGCAATATGTAGTCACTGACCACTTCGTTGAACACCAAACGTGGCAAGTTCGTCGGACACGGCCCAGATATTTGGTTAGAACGTGGTGAATACGTAGTCGCGGCGTTTCTTTCTTTCTGCTCTTTTGAATTGAATCAGAGTATCAGCGGCGGCCGCCTTTTGATCTCCAAGTGAGTGGATTACCTTTCGGCAAACAGGTAAGACGCTGGATTTTGTTCGGATGGGTTTATATTCTCTTGCAATTTGCAGTCAACATCACTTCTGCTCCTGACTTCGTTATACTAACTCTTCACCATCACAGCTCCTATAAAATATTTATCTACCAATCTAGGAAATATCTACGTATTTTGATTTCGATACCATTTGGATTCGTCGTTAACCTGTTAGACCATGTTTCGTCAGCTGTTTGTGGCTGTTGTTTATGGCATTTTATTTACTGTTCAAGTAAATGGTTTCATCAATGGATGGTGAGTTGTTATTAAAAATACAATATAGATATCTCTAGCTATTAAAATGTTGATAATTTGTTAATACATTTTGGTCTAGGTTGTTGGCAGATATAAAATGTAACTTGTATCATTCGTTTTTAATTTATAAGACAACAAATATGTATAGTATTAATTGAAATTATTTAATTGTTGAAACTAATTACAATTACATATAGTTTCAAACGTTCATATTTTCATATATTACAAATAACTCAAATATGTTGCTAGTTTGTTATTAAATTTGTTATTTAACTTTTTACGCCGTAACATCTGGGCAATAATAATTATGTTTGGACATGGATATATGGTCATTTTCCAGTGTTACGGTTAGCAAGTCGCTATAGCTATGAATCATTTGTTTATTTATTGATGCTCAGAAACGATGTAGCTCAACAAAAAGTTAATTAATTATTACCTATCGTTTCTTTTTTATTTTCAGGTCTCAAGCGAGCAATATACTCTTGGCAGGATCGAAGGTAAGTTAGTGTCACATTTTATTATTTTATTTTATTTTAGTTTTATAACTTAATTACATCATGCGAGAGAAGAAATATATTTTGTCTCGTCTCGATTCCTACCCTTTTATGATGTTAGCTTTCCATGCATTTTTCATTTCGAATTCCGCAAAAGGTTTTCTTTTGGAATATTCTTATCTGTTCTAAAGGCGTAGCTTTAATTGAAAGTGAAAGCTATTGTATCGTATAATCCCTTCATTGACAATAAGATGACAATAAACTTCGAATGGACAAAAAAACGATTTCTGGGACGTCATGCAAGGTGCTTTCTATTTGGGCGGCAAATACGAACGCTTATAATAATCCGCTTGATTGTATGTGGCAATGACCATGATGACACGTTATTGATCTCCCGGACTGGTGTTACGATAGAATCGATTTTAAATGAGCAGACACCCGTGGATCATCCTTTGTCGGCCACAAATTATTGTTGTTGTTATTGTTACACTTACGAACGCTTATTATATTAGATTAGATAATCAAGTGAACTTAAGAGGCATACATATTAACTTTAAGAGGACACAATTGAGATCCACAGTCTTTAAGGTCATTATAAAGTAAGATTTAAATACGATTTTGTATTGCAACCCGAAATACCATTTGGAAACACTTGATTATGTGATCTACATGTAAATAAGAAATGTCTTAAGTCTTCCACTGAATCATCATTACAAAACATACATTTACCATCCTTGTTATTTGAAGACCATTTGCGTATTCTATGTTCCAATGGACGCGCTTTGAATATTCGACTACAACCAAAGAAATCAGTTTTGTCTAAAAGATAGTCTTCCAATTGAACGGGTTTTTTAAACTGCAAATAGTCTTTAAGAGAAGAATTTCCCCTAACAGTGTTACACCATACATTATGACAGACAATCTTATTCGTTCGTGAGAAAGTTGCAAGTAATGTCTTGCATCCTTTGCAATTCGACTGCGCTATCTCCTATGAGATTAGCGTTACTAAGTTATAGGAGTGTCACAGCAGCCTCGGTGATCTTCCCGCATCGTATAGTATTTGTTGTATTAAAACCCGAAATACCATTTGGAAACATTCTGTACTTCAATTAATCTTTAGGCCTACTTGCTGTATAGTGTATACATTCATTTAACAAAACATGTATTTTTAATTTCATCTCTTTTGCAGACCTACTTGTCTTACTCCGATAGCATTGCAGCCGGTGCCCATCACGCCATGTCCGAGTGTAGGAGCCAGTTTCAGTGGGACAGATGGAATTGTCCAGACAACTCTCTCACGCTATTCACAGAGCTAACGCGTAAGTTTATTATTTCTTCCTCACAATGTTAGGCATTTCTGTGGCAATGTACATTGTAGTTTTATCCGAGGTTTCAATATAAAACTGTTTAAATTTGAGAGCATTTTCACTCACCATATACATCCGGGGTGAAATACACTGTACAACTTGCACTTTTCATTCTCCCTATTCAACATTTTTCAACGTGCGCCAATTTGTTTTTAAAAAGGGCCTCTTCCTCTTTTTTTTACCCAATTCCGGACGCTAAACATGTTTTTTGTTTTACTTTGCCTTATATTTTGTCTGACATTTATTGCATAATGTTTAAGGTATCTGGTCTGGTATATAACAATATTGATTATAATTCTTATATTCCTTTTTTCATTACCTGCAGCTACCAAAGAGATGTCTTTCGTTCACGCCATCAGCGCTGCCGGAGTGATGTACACCTTGACCAAAAATTGCAGCATGGGACATTTCGCTAAGTGTAGCTGTGACAACAGGAAAGTTGGACAACAAGGTACGGATTACATACCATGTAGCTATATATCCTTTAGGCGAGGGAAAAAACCGAGCCCGACCGACCTATTTTCCCCCCTCGAATTATTAAATGTATTTTTGTCGCTTACAAAATCATTGACATGATACTTTGATAGCTAGGAGTGTTAAGTACTGTATGGAAACTAGGATAGAACTCTTTTAGAATATTTGAGTCCGATTTTGTTCAATTCCAACGGGTGTGATGATATATTTTTGGCGTTTTCAACTAATCATCATTATATCTGTATATGATTGTCAAAATAATTCCACGTGAAGATAAACCCATCCGAGCACAAAGCAGCGTCAAGTGTTAAATACGCCCCATCAATCTGTAGACAATCCACTCACGTGGAGATCAAAAGGCGGCCGCCAATGATACTCTGGTTCAATTCAAAAGAGCAGAAGAGCGGAATAGAAAGAAACGCCGCGACTGCACATTGAACAGGTGGTCCGATGAACATGCCATGGATATTTTGAATCTGAAAACATAATTTATGAAGCAGCCAAACATATGAAACATTGAGTGCTGAGACATACATTGGATTATACAGAAAAAAAAAGAAAAAAAGGCAGGCCGCTAAACATGATTTTGTTGGTATTTTGCCTTATGCTAATAACATAATATATACATATCATAGCCTAGAATAATAATTATTATAACTTATTGTTTTTCTGTTTCCTTTTTTAAAGGTGGTGACAACTGGCAATGGGGTGGTTGCAGCGACAATGTCGATTTCGGTGAACGTGTCGCCAAGAGGTTCCTCGATGGTCTGGAGATGGGAGAAGACACCAGAGCAGTGACCAATCTCCATAACAACGATGTTGGTAGAAAGGTGAGTTTCCTTGAATAATCATTTTTAGGCTAAATCTTTGCACAGTGGCTGTTGAGTATAGTTTAGGGGAAGTTAACGCTTCCCACACGGCAGGCGTCTGCAGACGACATTCCAAAATGTCCCAAAATGTTTCAAAATTATCAAATTTAGGGAAAGGTTTCTGAAAAATCTGCTTTGTATAATATGGTGAAACTAATAGCCTCGTGGAAAGTGTTAATAAGCGTGTAGGCTACTTGCCGATAGCTGTCAAAATGTTAGCTTAAACATTTTGAACATAATAATGTTTGGTTGAAATTGAAAAGAATACTCTGCTAAAATGTTGAGTAAAACGTTTACTCAACGTTGAGTAACTATGCAACAGTATAACAGTTGAGTAACAATGCCCAATATGTTCAACAGTTGAGTAAATAATGCCCAATATGTTCAACAGTTGAGTAAAAATGCCCAATATGTTCAATTGTTGAGTAAAAATGCCCAACATTTTACTCAACTGTTGAACATATTGGGCGTTTTTACACAACTGTTGAACATATTGGGCATTGTTACTCTTTGTTTAACTGTTGCATAATTACTCAACGTTGAGTAAATGTTTTACTCAAAATTTTAGCAGTGCATGAATTGTACCACTTAACAAATAATCATGAAGTTGATTTATTACAAAGCGTTTAAAATATCATAGTTTTGAATACCTTAAAAAGTTATATTTTTCTACTCTTGGTAGATGAAACAGCTGAAAGTTGCAAAGACAGTCATATCTGAAATTTATCAAAAAGTACATTTAAATTGAGTGCTATCTTCAGTAGACGAAATAGCTACTGAAAACAAAGTACTCAAGTAGTGTGTATTGAAAACGCTCACTTATGTTTAGGCTAGATTCATTGTAACAATTTTCGCGCCCTTTTTGTCTCCTCTCCAGGCTGTTCGCAAGACCATGCAGCGTCAATGCAAGTGCCACGGTGTATCCGGTAGCTGTTCCATCCAGACCTGTTGGGATCAACTAGCTGACTTCAGCGTCGTCGGCGCCCTACTTAAACGAAAGTACCTGGATGCCATTCGAGTGGACTACATACGCGGCGAGCTCATCGGCGATGAGACAGCATCGGCAGCAGCGCTATCCAACAGTCGTCACAGTCGACGCGACGAGCAGAAAGTCTCCAAAGATCTGGATTTCCCCAAACGCGACCTCATCTACCTCGAAAAGTCGCCGAATTATTGCAGCGCCAATTCTACCCTCGGAACCCGCGGAACCGCCGGTCGGGAGTGTTTGAGGAAGCCACGTGACTCTAATGAACTTATCGGTAATGCAGACATGGAGGCTTGGGAGCATCGCAGCTGTAAGAGATTGTGCATAAAATGTGGACTACAAGTTGAGAAGACCAAGATTGTGGTGGAGTCTAGTTGCAACTGTCAATTTCAATGGTGCTGTAGCGTCACGTGCGATAAATGTCGGAAGGAGATAACCAGATACACATGCTCAGAGTCGTGAACACTAAACTTTTTGATATGACTCTTTTTGCTAGTGCTGCTGCTACAACTCATGGAATTCGAACGCGGCTATTAGTTTTACCATGATATACGGACAAAACAGATTTTTCAGAAACCTTTCCCAATTTTCAAAGTCTATCTCAAGGATTACTGAACCAATACTATGCATGTTTTTTTGTCATCAATGCATTTTCTCAAGGTAATTCCAGATATGGTAAAATTCATAGTAATTTAATATTTGGTGCAACACGTTTTTGATATGAATATTTTACCTGTGGTTCAATTAATGTACTTTGTGCCACAACTTTTGTATTAACATTTTGTTTAGTATTTTTCACATTGATACATTGTTGCTGGTGGGTTCTATTCTAAGGAAAAAATGAATTTGTATTGTTGCCAAAAGATTTACACTAACTAGTATACATAATACACTACGAGTTTGAACTTAAATCGAACCATCGTGCAATTTATATGTGTATTATAAGACGTGTAAAATTGATTGAAATGTAGGTTCTGATGTCGATTTTTGTTTACATTATATTACTGCTCAATATTTCAGCATCATTTTAAATATTTTACCATTCAATTTTTAATGTGTCATTTTAATAATCAACTTGAAAATTCAATGTATTACTCGGGTATTTTTGGAATGATAATACTATAATATTATAATAATAGTATAAACACATTATTGAATCGTTTAACTTTCGTTAAGTCTTTCTCAGATAACATTAACAGCTTCTAGCTATGCAAACTATCAATATTAGTGTACACATTTTGTAACATAGTGTAAATAGAAATATATATTATAATATTTTGTATGATAAAACTGACATAATAATAAAATTGTCAATGACATAAAATTGAAATAATTTGACTTCTTGTGTGAATACATGGTATAGGTGAGTAAGATGTAGGTAGGCCAATGGCAGATGAGTTATGGAGAACCGGCAATCGGCAGAATCAAATTATAGCACGAAAAGAACACTAATTTAACAATCAATAGCAAATGAAAGTCAATGTTACCAACTTCCCATTTAAAATTGTTTGCTCCCTGCAAGGAATAAAGATTGACAGTTTAGGCGCATAACAACTTTAACACTTTACTAAACAGACTATTAATGTGGTGAATGAACAGTTCCCAATAGCTCATTTTATTATTTTAACTTTAAATTATCAATTAGGAACAAAACAAATTAATATTAACATTTAACAAATGCTAATTGTCTTATGAGGCAATATAAGAACCCAAAACTACAAATAATACTTTTGATTTGTTTATTTCAAAGCATCATATATACAAAACAAAACATACAGCACATCACAAAGCCACACATGACACAGTGCAATATTAATTATATCTAAAACAATTGTTCAAACAAAATATCAGTCTTAAAATGTTAACGAAGAGAGTTTAATATAGTAAAATATGTCAAATAAGAAAATAGAATAGGCTTAAAGAACATTTACGGCCTCTAATCATAACTACATGTATGTACTAAAGGGTTAAACAAGTAAATCACCCCCCCCCCCCCCCCCACATCCCCTAAAAATTAGATCACGTTTGTTTGCTCCACACACAATAATTGACCGTTTTGAGAAGATGAAACGTTTATGAACAGGGAACACGCTTGTCTGGTTAGAGTTATGTTCACTTTTTCCAAAACAATCACATTTCCCCAAAATGATGTTTTCAGAAAAAGTGGCACATTTCAAAATCGTATACAAGAAAGTCACAAAAATGTTTCCAGAGCTTTTTAGAATTAGTTTCAATCGTCTTTATTTTCAATTTGTCTTTCTTTTAGCTGGTCCTTTTTTGAAATCAAGCATGACTAGCCAATAGTGTCCACCATTCACGTCAATAACTTCCCTCAGTTGAAAAGTGTCACTTCTCGGAAGACATCATTTTGTGAAAATGTGAATGTTTTGGAAAGAGTGAACATGATATTGAAAAGAGAAAACTTTCTACGGGTAGCGGGCAAACAAACTCATATAGCATGTTGAAAAGTGCCACTTCTTCTGAAGGCATCATTTTGGGGAAATGCATGACTATTATGTCGAAATAATAATGATGTTGAAAGGGGGAACTTTTGTTTTTCCTTTTCAGCATTTCAATCTCTCAAACATCAAATTGTGATGGCAGTAAATCCCAGATAAGGGATCTAAACCCCAGATAAGGCGGGCCTTATCTGGGGTTTACGTATTGTATATGGTAAAACTAATAGCCGCGTGGATAGTGTTAAACATCCCATTAAGTGCACAATATAACATCCTTCATTCAACAAAACCTGTGATTAATTTATGGTGTAATCAAAATTTCATGAACAATGTATTTTATTAGATGGGAGAAACATACATTACAACTTACCCATATTATGAGTTGCGAGTTCCAAATTCGAATAGCAATTGTGACATTGTAAAATTTGTTAGCGATATATTCAAATGTGAAAATGAATTATGTGCAGTGTCAATTGTATTTCAATATACTTTGTAGACAAACATGTAAATTGGGTTCCGCAGTAAAAGGGTTCACTAAAAGACAAACAATGAATGTGATTGACAAAGCTACTAAAACTAACAACAAATATGGCATATTTGCAAGGTTTGAAAACAAAATCTAAATGTCATCATGGTTTTGAAAACAAGATGGCTTCTTTCTACTATTGCAGGGTTTTTTATTTATTTTTTAATCACCCTGTATAGCTGGATGAATGACAAACAAATAATTACATTTTTTTTTCTATTGATACACAATTAAGTAAAACCATGGCAGGTAATAATTATTACCTGCCATGGTAAAACATATAAACCCCAGATCAGATCTCCATTAACGTGGACAAACGCAGGCAGAATGGAAACATAGCCTTATGTGGTACACTCTCAGAACAGGTATTAAAAAAACATGGGTTAAAAGAATGTTGGTTAAAAAGTATACTACATTGGTTAAAAATGAAGCGTTGGTTAAAAATTACTTTTAATACTGCGTTGGTTAAAGAGTAAAATTATAATTCATTTTTAGTTTATTCAACGTTGGTTAAGGCATCATAATTTAAACCAACAATAGGTCATAACAAGATTCCCGCCAAAGAATTTCAATGGCGTGAAAATATTTTGCGCACATTATTTAGACCACGTAAGAATTTGTATATGCAATCAATCGTGTTAGGCCGCCCTTATACATTATGCCCGATATTGGCCTTGGTTCAAGGCGACTCTATCCTCCCCAACCTCTATCCTACCACCCTCCCTACCCCATCCCACCACACCACCCCACCCCACCCCTCCCCCATCCAACCACACCCCATTCCACCTCATCTTACCAACAACAACCAACACACAGGCAACCAACTGATAGCACTCTACACACAGACAGCCGCGGACGAGGGGCGGAAATAACACGATTGATTTCATATACGAATTCTGACGTGGTCTACAAATTGCGGCAGTTTTCACAAGTTATCGCTTACCGGCCTTTTGGCTAGGATCGTGTGCCTTGTCCTTTGCCTTGTCCTGTTCCTTACCCTTTGCCAAAGTTGGTCCTGGATTTGGGGTTGCCGCCAATATTGAAAGCCAATAATGGGCCGATGAAACATCAATATTGTAATGTTGTCTGGGTTAAAGTTTAGCGAAAAAAATAAATGTTTAACCAACATTTTTTAACCAACTGCTGTTGGTTAAAACATATTAAACAACAAATGATTAAACATTGTAACCAACCCTAGGTTAAAGTTTAACCAACCACTGTTGGTTAAAACATATTAACCAACAAATGATTAAAAATTGTAACCAACCACAGGTTAAAGTTTAACCAACAGCTGTTGGTTACGGTTTTAACCAACCAATTGTGTGGTTCACCTGGTAACCTCCCGTTGGTTAAAATTTTAACCAACATGGTTAAAATTTTAACCAACATGGTTAAAGATTTTAACCTTTGTTCTGAGAGTGTATGTTCTATTTACTGAAGATAGCATATGTGGCTTGTGATGATATCAATGCTATGTGTGCTGTTAACCGAAGATATATCATAATATCATAATGAATCACTCAAAATAGTAGAAATTTGCATACAGTTTTGAATTATTTGTTAGCTTGAGGCAAACAATACATTTCATATAAGACATTGGTTAAAATCAATTGATAAGGTAAAATTAATTTATATTGTACAACGTGCTCCAAAAAAACTGGGTCAAATGGGAAAGCTTATAATTGTGTAAGAATGGGAATTTCTTCATGATATGTTATTATTAACAAGTGCACGTATTCATCTTTGAAATGTTTAACACTTTCAACGCGGCTATTAGTTTACCATATACGAACCCTTTTCCAACTTTCAAAGTCTATCTCAAGGATTACTGAACCGATATAAGGCATGCTTTTACTTATGTTAATGCATTTCTCGTGGCGATTTCAAGTATCCTAATGAAATCTAATTATTTTAATATTTTGAAACATTTTGTGAACTTTTGCAAATGTAGTCTGCAGACGCATGCCGCGTGGGAAGTGTTAGTTCATGGGGGGGGGGGGGGGGGGGGGTACTCACGTATATTGGCCATACGGGTATGTGCGGGGACAAAGACCCCCTTTTCACGACCTGTCGCCGCTCATAAAGCATCTCACTTCACTGATAAGTCGTTCCACAAGATATACAATCCAAACTCTAGCGCAGAGTTGCCCCCGAATATACCC